>CAKNYM010048729.1:144334-185643 GCA_932195095.1 Andricus curvator
TATATATATATATATATATATCTACATTTATTATTTAGGAATGATTTCATTTCTTCGGGAATCTTATACTTCTGGTGCGAGGCCTGAGTAAACTGTAGAGTTTATTGTTTTTTTCAATAACAGTACTGTAGAATTAAGAAACTAATAAAAAATTTGTTATATTTGTTAGAAAAAGATACTTTTGTAACTCCACGGTTGAAACTAAGAAGCAATCGACAATTTATTTTTATATAATTATAATTTGTATTAGTTAGGCTAATTTGTATATAATTACTTACATAAACATTTATAAAAATTCTATAATTTGTTATTACAATTGTAATTGAATTATTTAACGATTTCATGATAAAGTTTCTTATGCAAAACTAAAATGTTGCATCAGTAAAAATTTAATTTCGACTTTTGATTCCCTTTACTTTAATTCCATTTTTACTTGTTGTGATGTTTCCTTGAATATACATACATACATACATTGATTAGCAGTTCGAACTCGAAAGTTCATTGCCTCACTACCCGATTCGGGTAGTGTTTCTAGGTGGATATTTACTACCAATGTGGGCCCACCAAACCCACGACCGTCCAACAGCACGCAGGTATTCCTGAACGGTTACCCATCCAAGTACTAACCGCGCCCAACAATGCTTAACTTCAGTGATCTACCGAGAACTGGTGTTTCCACATGTCTATTTGTAATTCTACATTAAAGCATTTTAGTTTGGTTAGAAAATACTTTAAATTAAAAGTTTTGAAAATTAAAAAGTTGAATAGCCGGGAATTTTTTTAGGGTAACTTTTCACGAAGAAAAATTACAAAATTAAAAAAAATTAATACATTTACATTACATTACATATATTTGGAGAAAAATAATTATGCAATAATTTCTCTTTTCAATCTTTTTTTGGTTGGAAAATTAATTTCAAAATAAAATAAAAAAAGGTACAAAAAATGCAGTCGGTAGGAGTTGTAATTTTTTAGAAATCATTTTTTGAATTTTGAACTTTGCTCTGTGAAAAGAAACTCTTAGATTTCAGCAAGCACTCTGAAAATATTTAAAACAATTTCCCACGATTTTTATGATTTTTATTTAAAGTTAATCCAAAGAAATAAAATGTTAAATTGCAGTAAAATATTAAAGAACGTAAAAAATATAAGAAAAAATAAATTTTAAATAGAAAAATTGATGAATAATAAAAGTACCGAATAATAAATGCCCGAATTTTAATATTTCACAAATCCAAATTTATCGAATTCTATAATTTCAAAATTATTCAATTAACGAATTATTAAACTAACTTAAATTTTTTAATTCGCGAAATTTAAATTTCAGTAATTAGTAAATTAATGAATTAATATTTAAAATAATTATAAATTATTTTATCAATCTCGATGTGCTAGATACTTCAAAGAAGTTTGAAATATTTAATAAATTATTTAATTAATTATTTACATTAAAATATATTTTCCGCAAATTTTGATTTCTGAATCTTAATTATTTAGGGAATTTAATAATTGGTTAATTTTATAATTCGTTTATTATATAATTTGAAAATTATATAATTCAATTTTCAATTTTGGAAATTTTAAAATTTGAGAATTTATAATTCGATATTTCTATTCTTCGTCAATTTATCTATTCGGTATTTCCGGTTATTCCCTTAATGTGAAGCAGTACCAAATAAAAAAATAAAATTTAAAAAGGTTTCAATTCGGAAGTAGTTTTTTTTTCATTTAGATTACAAGACTTCCAATTATGCAATATTGAAGGGTGTCACGGCATAATCGTGTGCCACTTTTTTCAAAACACGTGTTATTGGTTTAAAAATTCTCTAAGATTCCACCGCACATTTTGATGGAAACAATTTGAACTTTGAAATTGTTTAAACAATTTTGGTTTCAACAAATTGTTTACCAATGCGAGATACGGAAAAAATAATAGCGCCATTCGATTCTGCGGAAAAAATTACATAAAGACCATTGGACAATTTTTTTTCCTATCCAATTTGTGGTGACACATAAATAAACAATAATTGTTTATTTATACTACACTGTAAAAAAATCTTTCGTGATATTTACAATTAGATTGTAATTTCACGAGCAGTGTATTTTAAATTACAATGTATAACCTGGTAAATATACCAATGTCGCTCCGAAATTCACGATCTACTCCAACTTCACCCCATGGAACAGTATGAAATAACTGTCCGATGTAAATTTACTATGTCTGACGATGGAAATTATTTGATCAGCGTGGCACGTAGTCAATTTACGTTAGTGAATAAATTTAAATATGCTTATAAATTAACACTTTTTTTGGTAAAGTTGCAGTATCTAGCATAATTTCACACACGGGTAGTATTGTTACGTCTTGGCATCCTGAGAAATTACAAACAGGACATAAATCGACAACCCATCGACAAACTGACAGAAAGACATGGCGCTTTGGACTTTATCATAAAATTACGTCTCAGAGCCTCTAATATTGCTCTAATAGTGATGAGTTCTATGTGAATAAAAAAAAATATGTCTTTTTTATTCAAAACGATACCTGAGAAAAGTAATATGCGCTTTATTTATCCTGATACAGTGTTTGAAAATTTATAACCTCACGAACATAACCTAAAAATTGAAATGTGGTCCTGACAATTTACGTCCTGCATTTTTTTTTACAAAAGTGTGTAAATTTACATCGTCGCACGTAGGTCAAATAATTTCCATCGTGGTACGATGTAAAATTACACCAACTTTTTTTACAGTGTACCTCACCAATTGGGTGCATTTAAACATACATTTAAATAAAATAAAACAAATGTTTAAAAATGCGAGATACGGAAAAACTAATAGCGCCATTCGATTCTGCGGAAAAAATTACATGAAGTACATGTATTGGACAATTTTTTTTCCGCCCAACTTGCTATGCAGTATAAATACAAATTCTATAACATTTAATTGTTTATTTATACTTCGTCACCAATTGGGTCCATAAAAAATTGCGAAATGCATATAATTGATGTAATTTCTTCCGTAGAATCGAATGGCACTATTATTTTTTCCGAATCTCGCTTGTTAAACAATTTGTTTGAACAATTTAAAAATAAAATTTTTTCTTGAAAAGACTTCTATTACTTTTTATGTTATTAGAAATTCAGCCTAAAAAAAACACTAAAAAAAATTAAAATTCCGATTGACTTACACGGTTTTGACCGCAATCGACTTTTGGACGCTATGTATCTCGAAAAGTATTAACTTTTTTAAAATTTTGTGTATTGAGATCTGTATAGAGCTCCATTAAATCTCGAATGTACTTTCTCATTTTTTTTAAGAATTCAATTTTTGAGAAGATTTTTTCTCCTGAAAAATTTATCTCGATGGATCTTCATGCTTTTGCCGCGACACCCTTCAATTACAAAAATTACGCTTCAAATTTAATTAAAAAATTAAATTAAACATTTCTGGTAAATAATCTATATATGCTGATCTACGTAAATTTAATATTTTACTGCGGTCTAAAATTCCATTTATTTGTATCCATTGATCCTCTAAATCTTCTGCTCACTCACGAAGTAGGTACATAATTCAAGTCATAGTACTTCCTGGATATTCTTGGGCTCACTCATTCTCGTCATTGATTGTGACTCATTCACGCGCTTTGACGCGGTTGCTATGGAAACAATGAAAAGTTGTAGAGGGCAGCACCTCGATATAGGCGAAAAATAGTTAGCTATATATTTTCGGCGTCCCCACTCCTGACCCTTGCCGCATCTAGGTAAAATATCTTTGATAATACATACATTTTTTGTTCAGAGTTAAAACTTTGGTAGCAACGAGGCAATTAATCAAACTTTCTTGATACGTTACTGCTATTCTACGTAATTTTACGATTAAAATAAATCTAAGAGCATTAACTGGTACATTGCATAGCACGGAGGAGATCACCGTCTTTTGATGGTGAGGGCAATGTTTTCGGAACGAGTGGTAGGCGAGGGCCGAAGGCCCCAGCCATGGACATAGGAATAGGAGGGGATTATGAATGTCGCAGCGGGATCAAAGTAACGAGCGAGCGGTCTACCATCTTAGTGTGCTAAACCGGTATTGTGAAAGAAAGAGCAGACTGTTCTCCTTCTCTCACTTACTCCCCATGCTTTTGCAGACCAAAATGGTCGACTCCCCCTTGTAACTTATCATCAATCCCCACGCCCAAGTAGAGAAGCATTCGGCTAGTCCTCTCCTACTCCTATGTCCATGGCCCGAGCCTATCACGAGTTCCGAAAACATTGTACGAGCCATGAAAACGGCTCTCCTCCGTGGCATGCACTGCAGTGGGACTCCGATACCGTGTCGAAAGTCGAAATCGAACGGACCTCTTTTTCTAACGCGTGAAGATAGAAAGAGAGGTTCGTTCGATTTTCGACTTCGAAACAGCATCAGAGTCCCACTGCTGTACTTTTTTTTGGTAGAGAGGCGGAAAATGTGAAGTGTGTTCTGCTGGTGGCGGATTGAACATGATCTCTCTTTTCGAGTCAGCGCAACCAAGCGCATGTAAATGTACTGGGAAAAATTTGCCCTTGACGAGAGTTTTGTTTGGCTGAAGTTTCCGACATTTTGTGTTTCGCGTTAAAAACATCGGTATACATCTGTCTCTTTCTGACCACACACTACTGCGCATGCGTCTACATTTGATATCTGATATATAATCAGCCTCTGGTCACTCAATGCTTTAAAATTGAAGGATGATAGTCGCCAGTGGCGCTTCCTAGCGGTATTTCGGGTCCCTAAGATGATAATAAATAATAACAGTAATTTTAAAATTAACTTGAAAAGTAAATCAAATTATAAGAAACCAGAAATAACAAATAAAGATACATAAATAATGATTAGAATAATTATTTATGAATTTCTAATTATTTTTCTCCTGTTTTTTAAATAAAATTGTGTTTTATAAAGAACTGACAGTAAAATGATAAAAGAATATTTTGAAGTTTAAAGTGGTATTTATTTTAAACCTTTAGTAACATTTGCTCATCTATAGGAAAATGATGAGATTTTTCTTGAAGCGTTGATGAACAATCTAATACATAACACTGTTTGTCACTTGGAATCTGTCAGGGTTTCATGGTTAAATTTTCTATCGAATGAACTTGCTAAAATTTACCGACATAACTGTCAAGATTCAAAAATTAAAACAAAGTACCTAGGGAGGGAAAACAGCAACGCCGTCTAGCGGTGTCTCAGAGCATGGTCAGAATATGATACTTCAAGTTTTGCTATCTAGTGAAGAGAGGCTGTATATAATGTTGGACCTCATACCCTAACACCACTGTTCTAATACGAGGTCCAATATTATATATTCAGGCATATGCAGGTCCGCTTATGTCTAATATTTCGGGAGATATTTTTAGTTTTTGAAATTTTGACTGTTTTCACAATATCTTTATTAACAAAATTTATGAAAACACTAGTACAATAATAATCTGGTTAGTGGTACAAAATTTACAAACAATTTTTCTGGACACCTTTAGTGTGTAGGGGGTGTTAATTTTCTAACATTAAAGATAGAAGTGAAAACATTACACTGTATCTTATATTTCTCTCCCGTTTTGCCAAATGAAGAAAGTGACCCTTTATTTATTGTGAAGATTTCATTAGTTAGGAAGATACATCTTTTTGGGAGGTCCTGAATTTTAGTTTTCTTTTAATTCTTGACAATTATCTCGAGAACCGTTCGAGATATTTAAAAAATAGGTGATTGTTGGAATCGGCACAAAAAACGGATGGAAATCGTGTGCACTTTTTTCAACAAATGCATGAATGACATTTTATCGATTAATTTTTTGAAAAAAAATCGCGAAACCCAAAATTATATAGTGCATGAGACCACAAGTTGCATATTTTTTCAGCCAGTGTAATCGATGGAAATTGAGATGAATTGTAACTGCATATTAATTGATCGATGTGTAAACAACCCGTGAAGTTATATGTACACTAGGGTGGCCCTTATTTCCCCCCCAGTTTAGTTCTTCTTAATGTGTGATTTAAACGCGAAATTTTGGTACAATCATACCTTATAAACCTTATATGCTTCTATTCAGAATACTTCAGTGGGCTATTATTTTTTTATATTGTAAAATATTTCAATCCTTTTATGGGGCTCCATAAAGGATTCTTTAATACTTTATATTTAAACTATTTATTTAGTCTATAAATGATGAAAATATTGGTACCATTGAAAAAAAAAACGTATTTTGGTTTCTCCTTGTAGGAAAAATCTAGTTCTCATACCCGAAATTTCGGTAACTCTTGTCATGATCTGTACCACCCTATCTAACCGCCTTGCCATTGTACATATAAAGCGCCAGTCGGTAAACATATATAAATACACCTATAAAATCCTTTTCCCACAGGAGTTCGTCAGACATTAAACCCTTTACCTCACATCCCCTCCCAAATCCCCAACTGCTCCAACTCTCATAATAAGTCTCCACGCAATGCCTGACGTAATCAACCCCTGCGGATTGTTCCATTTCTAAAATCTCCTACCGTCTGCAGTCGGATTTTTATCATATGCGATCGCATTCGCCTGAAAATTTGGTCAGAGAAGAGGAAAACTTCTGAGCACAGCCAGTTACCGTCAGATCAGTTTGAATGTAGATATTCAATAGTATCGAGTGCCTAAATTCATCCTCGGATTCAGACCTACCGCTCTACAGTAGTTAAACGCAATGAAAATAAGACTAAGCAAGATTCACGAACGATCACCCATCGGAGCGCTAACCGCGTTTCGTTCTTAACAATCGAGAATCACCACGGAGTAGTAAAAAGACAAGATAATGTTCCTATACTAAATGCGTCACAGCGAAATTATCGCGGCAATTAATCTCAAATTGGATGGATTTCAAGCGTTCGGAATTTTGGGAGTTAAATCCGTCATTCCTACCAGCAAGAAAAAGAGCGTCAACAGCAAGGATAGTTTATAGGAATCTAACTAAGCCTGAGTGCATTGCCATAAGATACTTAAACCAGAAGTTGTACACCATGTCCGATTAAAGCTCTCTCCTGTCTTTTGCACCCCTTAACTCTATTTCCATTGGAGGCTATGTGACGTTGGTTGCTTCAACTTCAGTATGCTGCAGATTTTCTATTTTATCGTTGGGAACAACGTAGCCTTCAAGTTACTGTTCTTTGTACTTACCCAAACACTCAATCAATACCTATATATGTCTTTAACACGGGAAACATCAGGCGTTTATGATAAAACGACTTCTCATCTACCATGGAAACTTTATTCTTCACTTTTCTGGATCTCAGCATTTTGTACCTACGTAGTCTAGCAGTGGAAACAGGTAGTCCTTGTTTAACGGAGTGTAATTACTTCGTGCGATTCTGTTTATATAATTTTGTGGGTGTTGCGTGACAGAGGGACGAAAATAACCTCATGCGTCAAATTTGGGCCCTCTTCCCTTTCCGATGTTGGGTTAAGCGATGTGTTTAGAACTTTCTTTCTTGAATCAAGATAAGAAGTCCATCGCAATCTTAAGTTTGGTAGAGAATGTTTCGAAGTCGTTTCAACGTTTCTGAATTCACGGACTGTCACGGACAGCCTAATCGAAGATGACTTAGGGGCCGTGCACATCATACGTAACGCGTTTTTCATTTGTTTAAATAAATACGAGAATAAAATTTCCAAGAAGCCAAAATGGATACGATATAAAAAAAATCTGCCCGCTTCGCGGGCACATTCTCATCGCGCGCTTCGCGCGCGGCTCGCTTCGCTCGCAAGTTTGAGCGCGCCTAGGGCGCGCAACTGTTGGATCTCGCGCTTCGCGCTCGATCATATATTTATCTCGCGCTTCGCGCTCGATTATGTATTCACCTCGCGCTACGCGCTCGGGCGTATCTACATCGCGCTTTACGCTCGGTTGCTCTAGATTTTTCAACTTCGTGTTCGACTTCGATGAAAAGAAAAAGTTTGTTTGCAAATATTATAAAATGATCAAAACCTCTACATATTAAGTGATTGTTAAATTTGTTTTTATTTTAGACTGAAAAGGAACTTCATTTACTCAAGGTTCTATCGACCTTAAGGAACACATTCTCATCCAGACACTCGCGCTTCGCGCTCGATATTTGATTTGAAAATCATTTGAACCTTGCGTTCCACGCTTGGTTCTGTGCATTTGATTTTTCTATTTTCAATGCTGTTTTTTACGAATAAAACAAAAACTACGCGTCATATCAAAAAGTGAATGATAAGAAATTTGCAGATCTTTTTTGGGTGCACAATTTTGGTGAAATGATCTTTTCTCGTATCTTGCATAGTTTCACAGCAAAATGGAATTTTTGATTATTTTTTTGTGCGATCAAAATTTGAATTTTTTATTTTTCAAAAAATTCAAAAAGTTGTGATGAAAATATTATAGGCCGTTCAAAAAGCAACGTTTTTCTCCTTCTGACTTTTTTTCATATCGTGCGTTTTTCGGCTTAAAATGTACATTTTCGTTTGTTTTTTGGAATTTTGAAAATGCTATAACTCCAGTAATTTTTGTTTTATCACGAAAAGTCATTAGAATATTTTGTTCGTCATTTTGCGTACTACTAATAACCATACATAGAATTTTTAAATCTTCAAAAAAAGTGGTCTCAAAAATTTTCAAAATGTGCTCACTTTTTGAATTTTCATCCAAAATAGCTGGTTAACGAACTCGTTCTCTATTTTTCGGCCATAAAAAAGTGTGCCAAAGCTCAATCAAATCTGATCATTTTTTCGAAAGTTATCGTGGCTACAGACAGACAGACAGACAGACAGACAGACAGACAGACAGACTACAGACAGACAGACACCTTGGTAAAAACCGTTTTTTCTGGCTCAGGGGGTCTCAAAACGTGGAGATTTGATGAAAACCGACTATGTCAAATTTTACATAAAACCAATACCTTCTCATTAGAATGAGAATGTAAAAAAAGAAAAACGCGTTATGTATTATGTGCACGATCCCTTATTTCCAGCTGCACCTTTTCAAACACTTAAATCTTCGTGCCAAGAAGGGGAATAATAATCATTATTTTTTTCAAAAAATCTTTAAATAAAGATTATTTCTACATACAAATGTAGTATTTTTATTTGAAATGAAAATTAGAAGAACTCTGTAATCGGCAGTAGATATGTAATTCAGGAGGACAATAATTGTACTTACCTATGTCGGCTAAAACTTTTCTCGTTGTCGTCACTTCCAAAACTTCCACATCGTTTGTGTCCTCTTCTTCGTCTTCTTCTTCCGACGAATCTGAATTCTGCCAAGTATTGTGACCACCCATGCCAATTAATTTAGTCTGTAGAAAATAAAAGTATTAAGTTAATATTGATATAGACATTGTTTCTAAAATGTGTAATACTGAAAATAGTATGCATAACTTAAAAAAATTTTAATTGAATAAAAGTAAAAATATAAAATAGAATTATCATTTTCATCAAACCTTGTCTTCGAACAAATCCGCCGATCCCTCTCCTGTTTTCACAACTACTGAGTTGTATTCCATTTCGTCCGATTCCATCTCCATTTCTTCTTTTTCCTCATTTTGTTCAATCTCCTCATCTGAATCTATAATAAATAAAATCGAGTAAAAGGTTTAAAAACACAGATTTTCAAAACTGGATGCTCCTTGAATTTAATGTTTTTCAGATTGTTATGCTTTCAAGATATTGAATTATTGAATGAAAAAATTGTTTTTCATCAAACCTGGCATTTCGGGTTTTAGTCCTATATGCCAATCCGATAATTTAATACTGATTTTTTCGCCCATCAGTGTAGTAATTTTATCATCCGTAATGCAATCTTTGAATCTAAGAGCGCCACTATTTTCCAATTTTTTATATCTAAACAAAAATTAAATATTTCTTTTACTAATAATATTTTTAGTAAACATAACATTTCTCACACTTGCATGAAAAGTGTGATTTTGGATGCCTGAAGAGCTGGCGCAATATAGCCGATTTCAGAACACTGAAAGAAACAAACCATAGTACATACGCAGTTCGCGACTCGACGTTTTCGCTCCCTTGATAAAAAAATTTCTTTCCAAGGAAGCGAAAACGTTGAAAAATCGCACTTTTCTTAATACAGCTGCTATAAAAAATATCGTGTGCGTCATGGTAGAGAGGCGATTTAACTCGTGTGATGCAAATATCAGACTCGTCGAAATAGCTATATTCCCTCCCTTGTCGCACAATACAGTTATACTATTTACCTAGCTTCTACGTCCCTATGCACAGTTTCTTTTATCATAGTTGTCAGTTGACCTGCATAATAAGCAGCATAATTCGAAACTGTAGGAATGACATCGACAGCTAATGTAGTCTCGGTTAAATAATCAAAATGCAGACTGCAAACTTCTCTATACGAATTTATTCCCATTGTTAACTGGGCTACGCCTACTCTTTCCTCTAAATATGTCGGATCGATCACTGTATGGCCACTAAAAACGTTATTGAATATATAACATTAATATTTTCAAGAAATATAAAATTATTGAGTTAATTAATTTAGTTACATCAACATTTTTGTTTCAGAAACTGAAATTTGGGATTTAATGGCATGAATACTCACTTTTCAAATATAATGAAGGAGACACAAACTGGATAATGATAAAGAGTCAAGGGCAGTGGGTCTCTTTCGGAAAAAGAGTGGACCGTAACTTCTTCGCCATCGCAAGTAACGTCTGGTCGATGGAAATGAGAAAGGGCTGTAATTGCTGCGATGGAAGCACAGTCAGTCAAGTTCCCATCGTGATTTAGGATACTTACATCCACTCTTAAATTCCAAACCTGTGGAAAAATAACTCACTGATTTACCAACTGAATATTTAAGACCGTTTTACCGACTTATATATCATTCAAGATTAACATTTATACCGCATGGTTTCGATTCTTTACCGGCATGTGAACTTAAATTTATTTATTTTAACAAGATCCTAAATTTGGTGTCCTATTTTCTTCTAATTTTTTGGAGAATGAGACCAAATCTACCTCAGCCTCGATTCATACCAGAAAATCCCGTATTTCATGCAGCCACTGAGGTTGCAATAAATCTTCTTGTAATTTCCTTATATTATTTTTAAAAAAATTTCCTCATCCTTGTTCAACAAATTTCAATTACAATTCTAAATGCCACTAATTTTTAATGAAAAGTATTTTATAATTCAAATAACTGTAATCTTAAGTCTTTCAAAATTGTATAAATTTTCGGTAGAAATTTTTTGGAATTAACAATTTTTAATTGAAAGTCTTAATGATTACAGTAAACAATATTAGAAATAGAAAAAGTTAAAAAATGTAATAATGCCTTTAATAGAAACTTCATACAATAATATAACTTCAAATAAGTGTCATTCACTGTTACCAACAAAATGTGTAATAGAACCGTGCCACCCTGTATAATTGGTCCAAATGAACTATCAAAGGGAATAAATGGTAAATAAAACGAAAATAAATTATAGGATATTTGTATATCATTGTAGCGCTGAAAATTAAACCATTTTGAATTCTCGGTGCAAAAATACTTTCAAATTATACAATTCATTTCATTTCAAATGGAAACGCTTAATAGTTAAACAATTTTAAATTGAAACTTTCCCAAACGAATAGTTTATAAACTTTTCAGTCTTTCAAAATTGTAAAGTTTTACACTGAAAGTCCACTTGATCGACAGTTTTCAATTTTATTCGTTCAACATTGAATAATTTGAGTTTTAAATGGATTAAAACTAAAAAAATTTAATTTAAAAGCGTTCAGAAATGCAAAAATTTGGACCCTGAAATATTGAAAATTGTTTGCTCTCAATTGATCAATTTTTCAAAATTGTAGAACTTGAAAATACATAAATGTCTTAATCATCAATACATTTTTAATTGAAACATTCAAAAGTGTATGATTTCAAATGTACGTAGTTTAAAATAGTTCAACGTTGTAGGATATGAAACTGAACGCCTTCATACTAAAGTCGGCGTCAAAAGTACGCGACCCACACTTTGATCGCTCGCAAGTCGTACAAAAAAAGTCGCAGAAAATTCTGGTCAGGTAAACGTGAAAGCTTAAGGTCTCCCGAATTGCGAATTTTTTACGATAGCGCTAATTTAAAACGTGCCAAAAAACAAGGTTTTGGAGGCACCTTTTTTAAGCCTCGACTTTCGAGGCTTCCCAAAACGAGCAGGTCGTCTTCAAAAATCTGAAAAAATTCACTTAATGTGTCCAGAATGTAACGCAGTTTTCCAAATTTCGAATTATGAAATTGTTTACTAATTACAGACCGTTTTGCACAAACATATCATCTTAGAAAGAAATAATGACACTTTTTTTCCAACACTCTTTATACGGTGGATACTCTCATTAAATCCCGAAATATACGTAAAGGTTTATTTCGCGAAATATTGATCTAATTTCATTTTTTCAAATTGTACTTCAATCGCGTTACAAAACTGCACATCTTAAGCCATAAAACAACTTCATATCAACAGTCTGTAATTAGTAAACAATTTCATATTTCGAAATTTGGAAAACTGCGTTGCATTCTGGACACCTCAAGGAGCGTCTGTGAATTTTTTCCAGATTTTTCAAGACGTTTAGCTCGTTTTTGGAAGCCTCGAAAGTCGAGGCTTGAAAAAAGGGCCTCCAAAACCTTGTTTTTTGGCACGTTTTACATCAGCGCTATCGGAAAAAAAATTTTAGAACAACGATATACATATCTTTCAATTCGGGAGACCTTAAGCTTTCACGTTTACCTGGTAAGAATTTTCGGCGATTGTTTTTGAACAAGTTGCGAGCGATCAAAGTGAGGGTCGCGTACTTTTGACGCCGACTTTAGTTAGACAATTTTCTCTTTGGAGCGTTAGAAATAGGATTTGATAATTATTAAATTAATCAAATTCAAAATGTCACATTTGACACCTCTAATATCATACAATTTGAAGTGCAAGGCTTTCAAAACTTGAAAATTAAAATTTTCAAATGGATTTTTTCAAAACTGAGCAATCTTAAATTTAAGGCAATTATAATTTGACGAATTAAAAATAAAGATCCAAATTAAGAGCCACCAAAATTAAACAATTTTTATTTTTAGGCAAAATATTTCAATACTCAACTTAATATTTAACAGATATAAAATGAAACTTTAAAAATTGTGCACCCTCACAATCGAAACAAATAAGAGTAACAAATTTTAAAGTGGGAGTCATCGTGGCTCATATGGTATACTGATTGTCTTATGTTCCAACACTGCAGCCTTGGTAGCAACGCTGGCGCGGGTTCGATTCCCAAAGCAGGAAGCGAGGCTGGATGTATTTTCAGAAAGCTTCGCGAAGTCTGTCCCTTGGTATACACCCCACAGATACCCTACAGTTAAATAATTAACCCTAGAGTACAGTCGCCAATGACCCTGGCAGTTGATACGACTATCAACATTCAATTAAACAAAAATAAAATTTGTTTAAAGTAAACAGTTTTAAATTGAATACTCTTACATATTTGAAATTGATCTATTTCAGTATTTAATAGCTTCAAATTGAAATTTAGAAACAAGTATCCTTCCGACTTATAAAATGAAAAATAAATAAATTTTTTAAATTCAGGTCTTAAAAATACAAACCACTTTAATGCCAGGCATTCAAAACTAAACTTTTTTTTTAATTTGGAGATGTACCAAATTAAAAATTGCACTCTCAATGCCGTTCAAATTTAAAAAAAAATGTGAATTTGACGGGCTTAAAATTGTGTAATGATACATGATGTTCAACCATGAATTTAATATGAAGTCTAGTATTGTAAATAACAAGAAGTCTCTCATATGAATTTCAAATGTCGTTATGTGTATCAAGAATTCCTTACAGTACATATATGTAAGGAAAGTATGAGAAGATTTATAGCATCCTCGTTGGCGCAAACAAATAACGTTCCCGCACATGAAATACGGTAATTCGTGATTCTAATGCAGGGTAAGGTAGATTTTTTCCAAACCTCCGAAAAATAGAACAGCAGAACAAAAATTAGTATTTTTGTAAAATATGACTCAACGTGTTCAAGAAAATTTGACATCAATTCTATCTAATTTGTTGCTTTGTTTTTTCTCTATTTATTATCTATGTATATTAGACTTACATATTATGTGAATTCAATATTAAATAAATCTGAATACTACGTTGCCAACATTTGGAATGCAAGTTTCATATATTTACCGATATATAAACTATTATTTTATCACAACTTTTATCCAAATTTAGAGTCGGTAATAGCAAAATTCGTAAGCAGTTTTACTATTATTTAGCTTATTTAGTCGATAGTTGACGTAATTGGATTATTCACCGAGTTTTTTATTAAATAAAAAATAAATTTTACATTGTATTAAGAAGTTAAATTTTTCAAGAAAATAATAAAATCCTACCTTTTTGTCCGCAACGATGCAAAGCGATTCCAAGTCAATGCACTTGGAATCTTTAATACATTTTTCTATTTGCCTATTAATCAATGTTGTAGTTTCTGATTGCTTCGAAGTTTCAGATTGCAGTGCAACAAGTGGACTCAAATTAATATTTATGTGCAACATTCCTTCATTTGGTCGTGAGCCCAGAGGTGGTTGAATTTCGCAAGAAACTTGAGCAAGGGCTCTAGAAAGAAATTGGTTTGAATTAAAATATAATACATAGCATTACTTTTATAAACCATATAAAACTCGATTTTTGCCATTTTCGATCATTTTTGGAAATTTATTTCGTTTAAAATTTTACTGTCTTTTGCTTAATTAAAATATCAATACCAAACTTATACTGCTGTATTTCTGGCATTCTAGAGATTTAATTTCACCCCTGCAAAGTTGAAAAATATGTATTTTAAACCGTTTTTATCTCTGAAATAAGTTATGTTAGTAAGTTATAATAAGTTATACCCAGTGCGCCAATAACGGGTCGCCAGAAAATGTGCGCCATCAGAGGGTTAATAATAATCGAGATTTAAAAAAATTAAATAATGAATGTTCCTATACGTACTTTGTTCGACCGAGACTCACGAAACAGCAACCCCAATTCGAACCGAAATAAATTTTAACGGGACGAGACTCCAGAAATTTTCTTCCATCTAAGCGCTGCAAATATAAATAATTCAAATAGATATCAATTTCATATAAAACTTGCTAATATCCTAATTTAAAAAAATTACAGCCAAGAGAGCTTTATATCGTGACTTTGTGAAGCTCTTCGCCTAGGGCGATTGCTAGAGAGAATGATCAGCGACTTGGGTCGGAGCAGTTGTCAACTACTTTATTTAGAATTAAATAAATGTAGTTATTCATAGGCAAGATTTTTAATAGAAATTAATGTCGAAGTTTTGTTCCATGGTAATCACGAGGAGTGATTACTTAATGGTGGTCGATTACTTGTGGCAATATTGGCAGGAAAATTAAGAGAGGAAAGAAACTCCATTCCTACGAGAGGAACGAGATAAAGAGAAGGGAAAATAATAGAAAAAGAGACTCCGTTCCTACGAGAGAGAGGGGGGAGAGGGAGAGGGAGAGAGAGGGGGGGGGGAGAGAGAGTTGGGGAAAATTAGACAAAAGTAACTCCGTTCCTATAAGAGGAATGAGAGAGAGCAGAGGAAAGTAGTACAGAAAAGAAACTCCGTCACTACTAGAGGGAGAGAGTAGAGAGAAGTTAGTACAGACACGTACAGGAACTCCGTTCCTACGTGAGGAACGAGAGAATAAAGATCAAGAAAAATAAAAATCAGATAGTGAACCGAATTTGGAAAAGTCCTCCTCGAGAACACTTACGATTCACTGGGTGTAAATAAACTGGTAGACGAGTCTTCGCTGACATTCACTTCACAACTGATTAATTATTATTATTATACCATTAAGCCATTTCCCTTTCGGGGTAGGCGTGACTTGCTCGGTTGGATAAAAGTAGCAACACTGCTCCGACCCAGGTTGCTGATCAATCTCTCTAGCGATCACCCCAGGTGAAGAGCCTCACAAAATTGTTATGTGTGGTTCCCCACTTGGGCCCATTTAGTATCCAAGGTCTTTGTTTCAGGCGTCATTCACTCTATTGTCACTCTGTTTACAAACTATTTGTCGCCACACTTTTCTGTCCTGGCATACTACTCTAGCTTCCTTCACGTCCATGCATTTGTTTATGCAAGCTCTCGTGTTTCTATGGCTTCTTATGTCTCTTCGGATTAGTGTCTTATTCACAGATTCTAACCATTCTTTTGGCGGTCTACCTCAATAATTTTCATAAAATTATAACGAATAAATGTGGTTTTATTGGGATAAAAAGTGTTTAGCCAAAATATCGCGTACACAGAATCGTTACGATTCTGTAAAATTCTTATTAAAAACAGGCGTATCTTTTAGGTTGTCGCGTTGACAATGACTATCAAAAACTGAGCTCTCTTTTACTTTTACACTCCTTTATAAGGACTTATAAAAATATTGAACTAACTCTCATTGGTCATCACCATGAGCTTAGTTCACATACCTAGGAATTCGAACTTATTTGAATTAAAAAATGACATTAATAATATTACATTGGTAACCTAGAATTATAAGAGCTTAAGAACTATAAAATAATCTAGAACATTAGTAATAATTAATATGATAGGAGGTTGCTTTTGAAAGTATAACAACAAATTTAAAAAGTGATAACTTCTTGTGTAACACAGTGTTGTGGAACAAACGTGTTGTTGAAATAAGCAACACCTGAATTCTAACAATCATTCAATTAATTTACCTATATCGACTTATTGTGAGACCGAAAAATTCAAACAAAATCAAATGATATAAAATATGAAAATAAATATAAACAAATCGTAAAAGACTTGAGCAGCGCAACCACTCGAATTGTCCAGCTTTGGAACATCCAATCTGAAATTACTCTATTTTTTAAGTTTTTAAATTAAAATTGGTCAATTACTATGAAGGCTTTATGTATTGACATTAGAGTTTTGGCCAGGTGTAGGTAGATAAATAAATTGATCTTGCTTCCTGTTTGTCTACTCGCTGTAAAAATCTTTATTCAGTTGTCACAAAGACACGTTTTGTCCACCGATGTCGGACCTCAGCAGTTTAAAGATTATTAATATTATTATCATCAGATTTATAGAGTAATACAAGGACAAAAATATCTTGACATGATACGAGCTCCCCATAATAGAATTCAATATATGTATATAAGTTTATAAATGCTTCAGTTGATTTAAACTTAAGTATTATGTTAGTGCAGAACTCACCATTTTGGAAAGCTATTTTTAAACTTAAATGTATGGATTGTCCCGGTTGTGTATTATAAAACAAAGTGGCTAGCACAGTTATAAAATTCAATTAAATTTGTGGGTCAAAATTACACATGCCTCCGAGACCATGGGTATACTACTGTGGGATTTTTAAGGCCAGTAGAAAAACAAGAAGCAAGATCCATTTCTTTTATTATGGCTTCATTTCGTAATTGATCCATTTTAAACAATTCAAGTAATGTAAAAACCGAATACTTTCATTTAATAGTTGCGAAATTTTAAACCCTTCAACCTTAAAACTCTTCAAATTGATATACTTAATGAATGGATTTTGATCATGCTTGAAAAAATAATGATATTATTTTTACATTATCATCCAGAGAAGGTATTAGATTTGTGTAAAATTTGACCCCCCCCCCCCCGGTTTTTGTCAACTGTCCACGTTTTGAGACCCCCTGAACCCAAAAAACAGGTTTTTGCGAATGTGTCTGTCTGTCTTTCTGTATGTCTGTCTGTGAGCACGACAACTTTCGAAAGAATTGACCGATTGGATTGGCCTTTGGTATACTCTTTTAGTCTCCTAAAATAAAGGCCAAGTTCGTTGGCCAGCTATTTTGGATAAAAATTCAAAATGTGAGCGCATGTTGAAAATTTTTGAGACCATTTTTTTCAAAATTTGAAAATTATATGTGCGGCTGTTCATAGTACTCGAAAATTCAAACCATTTATTCCTATGACATTTTTCGATAATATGAACATTTTCAGAGTTACAGCATTTTCAAAATCCAAAAGAAGAAACGAAAATTAACATTTTCAGCCAAACAACGCACGATACAAAAAAAAGTCAAGACAAGAAAAATGTTCCTTTTTGCACGCCCTACAAGATTATCATAACGACTTTTTGAATATTCTTGAAAAATCGAAAATTCACATTTGTATTGCACAAAAAATAATGAAAAATCTAAAATTTTAATTTTACGGTCAAACTATGCAAGATACGACAAATGATGATTAAACAAAAATTGGGCACTCAAAAAAGATCTACAAATTTGTTATTGGTCACTTTTCGATAGGATGTGTAGTTTATGTTTTATTCGTAAAAAATAACATTAACAGTGAAAACATCTGCCCGGTGGGCACATTCTCATCAAAACTTTACTTATTTAATGTCTTTTTCATCTTGTGTGTGGTTTTTCAAAATATTTAATTTTTTTATGCGCTCAATACTATTTCTAACGATTAAAACAATAAAATAACTACCATCAATGCTCATGGTACTTGAAAATTTGTATTTTTACATTCTCATCCAGAGAAGGTATTAGATTTGTGTAAAATTTGACCCCACAGGTTTTTTTCAAGTGTCCACGTTTTGAGACCCCCTGAACCCAAAAGCACAAATCATTTCAATAATTATTTAAGAATTTATCATATATATGTTCCGAAAGCGACTTAGATATTTTTTTTCTCACCTTTCAGATAGGTGGAAAAAATCTTTCTGATTGTATGATTTATTATAAAGATACGGCAATACACACTGAAGTAAAGAAATTTCCTTCTTAATTTGAAATCAAATAGAAATTTAGTCATTTTTATCTGAAGAACATAGAACATAACATATGGTCGTTGCGAAGCGCGACGACCAAATCGCGCGTTCAAACTTTTGAGTTTCTATTACACGATGAACAGAAACGAGCGTGGAGCGCGAGGTTTACATGACTTTGGAACCAAATATCGAGCGCGAAGCGCAAGAGTATTGATGAGAATGTGTACCTTAAGGTCGATAGAACCTTAAGTAAATTAGTTCTTTTTATGTAAAACTGACATAATTAAACCAAAAGCAGGTCATAACGATGAAGCTTACTCAGAGAGTATTAGCCCGCGAAGCGCGCAATAGCGAGCACACGAAGTGCGAAAACATAGAGGAACCGAGCTTAAAGCGTCAGGCAAATGTGTCCGAGCGCGTAGCGCGAGGTGAATACCTAATCGAGCACGAAGCGCGAGGTAAACATATCATCGAGCGCGAAGCGTGAGATCTAACAGGTGCGCGCCTGAGGCGCGCTCAAACTAGCGAGCGAAGCGAGCCGCGCGCGATGAGAATGTGCCCGCGAGGCGGGCATATTTTTTCAGGACATAATTTACTGATTATGAACAATTATAAATTACTGCTCTTCCTCCACTTTAAAAGACTGCATTATACATTTCTTCTTTTCCCGTAGTACCATGTTTTTTTATAACTTGAAAAAAGTGGCCAAAAGTCTACTTAATTGGCATGCTAACAAGCATCTGTAAATTTAAAAAATTTGAACGCTCTGCATTGATGAATAAAAAACTACATTTTTTAATGTAAGCAACCTCAACATTAAAGAATGTTAAATTCCCTAAAATGAAACACTGTAAATCATGGAATTATGCAATAACACCGAATAATAAGGGTTGAAATTCTAAAATCATAAAAACTGAACCATTCAAACTCAGATATCTTGAAACTGAGCAGTTAAAAATGTTAAGTGATTAAAATTGAGCCATTTGAAAGTTGAATTTTAGTAATTGTAAAGAATGTCAAATTGAACTCGCTCATATTAGGTATTAGTCGCATAATTTCATGGGATGTCAAATTGTCAAATAAAATATGAAAAGTGATATAGGTCTTTCTATAATAGAACTTTAAGAAAATCGATCAAAGTTAAATGCACTGTAATTTGCCCCACGTTTTCCGGTGCAGTGGCCACTCTGTTAAGAAATTGAAAAAAATAAGACTAAAAAATCTATAAAACTTCAAAAAACCAAAAACTTGACTTACCGTTTCATGCGAAATGGCTTTGTTGACGAAGTTCCGTTCGCAGTGCGACAAGACTATTTCCTTCATTTTGTGGCTTTTAAGAATACCTGATGTAGAATATATAATTCCAACATTCACTTATCCATATACATTTGTATTACACTTTAAGTAAGTAACTTTGACAGCCCTGTTTAAAACTAAAAAACTGTTATTCCGCCTGCTCAATTGCGCTTTTTTGAGGTTATGTTGACGATGTTGACTAAACACGTGTTTCTACTTCTAGACTCGCGCTTGCGCACTCCTTTAAAAGCAGCATGATTGAAAATCTGAGTCCGAAGATCCGATTCTTGCCTGATTTCTTCGGAATCATAAAAAATATTTTTGGAAAATGACTGAAGCTTATGGAACCGGCAGTACGATTTACGATGAGACAGAAAAATCGAAGGTGGGCGACAACGAACTTGCAGAAATGCTAGAAATCGAAAAGCAAAAGATGCAATTCAACGAGCAGGTAAAATTTCATCAGAAGTTCTAAAATTGAGGTTAGAATACATAAATTCTAAATTTCTAGGATCTGATTTTTAACTGGAATTTCATTTTATTTATTTTTCATTTTTGAATTCCCAGAAATCATGAAAAGTAATTCTTTGAGATATTTCTATTAGAAAATAGTTTTTTCTCTTTGGAAATTGAAGAAATTTACGAGATATCCTAACCTAAATTTTTAAATATTAGGAATATTGGAAAATTTTCCTATATTTCCAAGATTTTAATATCTTATATGAGAAAAAGGCGAATTCTATATATTAGAGGAATTAAAATCATTTCATTTCTGTAATGTGAAAATAATGGTGAAATTACCCTGCAATTTTATGAAATTTATCATTATTTACTATAAATGACCTTTGATTGCATTTTTTTTTTAAATCAGTCAAATATGCAATTTTTATGAAATTATGTAAATTATTTTAGAATTCTTTATACAATAAATAAAGAAATACGGAAATTTTAAAGTATATTTTCTTTTTTTATTAGTGATCATTCTAACGATATAGTTTTCTAAAATAGTAGGTGCTTTGCGAAAAGAAAAATACTTAACTATAGATTATTAATTAGATTTTTCGAATTTCTCATTTTTGCATTAGGGGAGAGACGGTACCCTTGGGACATTTTTATTTTATGAATTTCGTGCTTTAAAAAATAACACTAATTGCAAAATCGACGTATAGGTCTCAGTAGTGTGTCACTTTGTGATCGTATTAATTTATTTCAAACAGGACATATAGCGTAATCGCTTATTAAAGAAAAGCAAATTACTCTAACTCTACAAACTGTCCAGATCATACCGTCGTGTGGTATGTATTGGACACTGATAAAAAACGTATAAAAAGAGCATTATTAATAGTTATTAAGGTTTCAGCATTTAAATATATAACAAATAAATTCAATGATGTTTTTTCGTTGATTGGAATGATATATATATATATATATATACACACTATACCTCACAGCAATTAATTGTTTATACATAAAATACTAAGTTTTTAAATTTATCTGTAATAAATAATTTTGATAACCAATATAGGCATTTATTATGAAAATATTAAAGAAAATTTGTGAAATTGTTCATTTATATCAGAAAAATAAATGTTTCAATTTTGGGGCTATAAAGATTATAAAATTGTTCGACAGCTTTTGAAAAAAATAGAAAATGGTTGTATCTAATGTTTTAAATTAAAAATAAATTTATCTAAATGAAGTCTTGTATTAACTATTTTCTGTAAAATTATAAATACATGCGCTCTAATTTAAAAAATGATCAATTCATAGTTTTATTCAACGACTAATTACATAGAAAAACTACATTTCTATAAATCACAACACTACGTATCATAGAGGTACCGCTTTAATTTCTAAATATATTATCAACTCTTAAAGCTCATACAAATCTATTTTCTTGAGTTTTATAAATTGTTACATTATATTGTAAAACTCAAAAGTTGTGATATAACTGATTAGAATAGAGAAAACACTAAAATTTCCTAGATCAAAGTTTTTACTTTTAGATGTGTAAAATTTATTTTCATAATTTTCATGCATAATAAAATTTCTTTCATGTTGCAACTTTTGCCGAAGTTGACTAAAGTCAAAAGAAATATATTTAACAACCAACAAAATGTTTATACTTGATTATATATTTTTAAATCGGTTTATCCCAAGGGCACCGCTGTTCCAAAGGTACAGTCTCTCCCCTACTTCTCCCTAAAACCAATTTCAAGACAAAATTGTCTACTCTCACTTTCAAAACTCTAAATATCGTATAAAAACTTTGTATCTACGCTCAATGTTTGTTTTGTTTAATTAATTTCTTTAAAGAAAAATATTATAAAGTAGCCTCAAGAAATATTTACCCTTCGAGAAAAGTCAACCTTGCCAGCGAGACACTTGTGAAATTCCTAGTATTTTTTTTATAACAATGCATCAGTTTTTAAGTTAAAAAGAGTTTAATATTAAGTAATTTAAAAATTATTAAATTGATTAAAGTTGAACCATATTTTAATTCAATGCTTTCGAAATTAAAATATTTTGAATCATTAAAAATTGTACATGCGTAATTCTAAAATGAAAGACATAATATCCCATTTTGAAAATTTTCTGTTTTAAGTTTTTGAACGTTTTCATTTAAAACAGTTCAAACACTTTCACGTGAACGCTTATTTTAAGGGACAGTTACAATTGGACAAAACCCAAATGGACAATTTGCTTTGTAAATTTTTCTTAGCATACATATTAGGGCGGAATTAAACTGCTAAATTAATCAAATCGTTTCGTCGGTCCAGTGAAAAAATTTTTTGGGTTTGCATCCAAAAAGAGGAAAAATGAAAATTTGAAATCGGTTGGATTTCAAGTCAAATTTTTGAAAATTAAAAAAAAATTTATTGGTTGAAAAATTATACCTAATTTTTTGTATGTACAGTTTTTGTTAGTGAACAGGAATAAAACATGAGAAATTGAAAAAAGTATGCTCTTTTTGGATTAAGTTAAATGCACACTTTTCTGAAAAAAGTTGAATAGTCGACACTGAAATGTCTTCAGTTTGAACCAAAGAAACATGTTATTATTTTGCTTTCATGGAAAAAAATGGTTTCCAAATTCCAAAATCGCAAAAACAATACAAAATCCAAAATTTCCTAAATCACGAAAAAAAAAATTTCCGATGAAGTAAAATGATAACATGTTTCTTTGGTTCAAGCTGATGAAATTTCAGGTCTGACATCCATGCAATTAAATTTAAAAAAAAAAAAACATATTTTTTGCACATTTTCAACAAATTCTAAATTAAGCATAATTTTTTTCAATTTATAATTTTTCATTATTGTTACCTCGTAAAAACTGAACATATCATAAACAATTCGCCATATTTTTTTAACCAATAGGACTTTTTTAAAATTTTCAAATCTAAAAACCGAAAGGAAGATTTCAATTATTTTTGTCGAATCACTTGTTTCTTGCCGCTCATCTTATTGTCAATGTTGAATTGTTTTTTATAGATGCACGAGTTCAACAGTATTTGTTGGGACACCTGCGTAGATAGGCCAAGCACAAAGTTGGACGGCAAGACGGAGAAATGTCTGAAAAATTGTGTCGATCGATTTATAGACGTCTCCCTCTTCATCACAAATAGATACGCCCAAATGCTACAGAAAAATTTATAGATACTAATATTCGATACTATTAAAAAATAAATCAATTAGGGATAAAATTCTTTTATTCTGTTGGTCGTATCCTCAGTTTTTGATAAGAGATTGCAAAAGAAATGAAAAATAAAAAGCACTCCAAAGTTGAATTATTTTACGCTAATTTTTAGGAGAACGATTCTAGTGTTTTATTAAGTCACTAAATAAACCTGTTCGCATTAATTTCTGCTCGTTTATTAACTCCAAGAAAGATATAGACGTGATATCCTCTTTTATTATATTTATTTTTCCAGTCCCGAATTTAAATATAAACTCAAAACCGGAAGAGAACATTCAAAAGTACATAATTTTACGTAGAAATTAGACCTCTGAATAATAGGACTTAGACTTAAATGTTAAGACAATGCAGAGTACAAAACACAAGCAAATAAAATCTAAACGAATATCTTCACGGAAATATCGCATTCAGTCTCGATTGTAAATCGAACAAAGGAAGTAATATTGATCAATATTGATTAGAATACAAATACAGTCTTCGCACGATTTTGTTATTTACTTATCTTATAATAGTACATAGAATTGGAGAATTATATTCTATATAGAATATAGACTGTTACACATATTTTTATTACGCTTCGATTGGGAAAATCTGGAATTCTAGATAGTGAACATCAATTCCAATTTTTAGTCTTTCTTCTTTGGCTTTTTGGGATTTCGTGAGCGAGATTTGGCTTTGCAGAGAGGACAAATTGGCGCATTTCTGTGAATTTGCTGGTGGCAGGAGAGACAAGACTTCATTGGCGGCGGTTGTTGCCTGAAAAAAAAGAATGATTTTTTAATGTTTAAGTTATTTTTGTGATTTTATTATAAAAAAGCAGCTTGAAATCAACGATAATTATAAAATTTCTCTACATTTCATCGGTCTCGTATCTTAATGTTAAATGCATTTAACATAATAAAAATAGGACAAAAATATGGGAAGATTTAAGGCCATAACAGAACAATAATCAAAGAAAGCAACGATAATAACCAAAATTACCCTTACCAAATATTTTTTCCTTAGTGGATTAATTTTCTTACTTGCCTATTTTATCTTATTCTTAAAGTGATACTAAGCCTTAATATTCCTTCAATTATAAAACATTTATTATTTATTTCCAATGTAAAATATCTGTTTAATTATGCATAAACGATCTATGCCTAGTAATTGAGCTGCCGGATCGAATAAGGGCACATAAAATTATTTCGCCGAGAGTGGGAAGACCTCTGGAGGCTTTCTGAAAAATTTTCTAATTTCAATTTTGAAAGACTATATCTAGATGTAGAATTTCATTGCGCATCTTTTTCCCCCAGGCAAAAAGTTGTAGCTTTTTTAGTTTTCTAATTACAGCCAAAAAACTGACTTTTTTGAAAAAATCGATTTTAATTCGTTTTTCACTTCAACTCGTGCTCAGTCAGTCAGTTTTTGGAATTTTTCAATCAAATTTTCAGGGTATGTAGCTCGAAATGTCCTTTGACTGATACAAGTAAAGGAATTTAAAAAATTATTTAAAAAAAATTGTTAATAATTTTTTTCTGATGCTTGGCGCACATTGGACTTCTCTAACTTCCAGCGTTTCGTTTATCGAGCGAATTTTCAGCAACAAAAAACTTCCAGCGAGAAAGTTGTTAACAACAGTACAAAGAAGTTTTCTGGAAAATGTTAGCCCAATCGAACTGATATTTAAGAAATTATTAATGTCTGAAATCGCCAGCTGCTATTCGACTCGCGCGCGGACTGTAGCGAGAGTCTCAGATCCGAGTCTTAATACAGTTCACCGGCGCCAAAAATAAAAACTAATCAAGAAATCAGGTAATATAAAAGTATTATGAATGAATAAATAAATAAATTTGCATAATGTAAAATAATGTATTCATTTCATATTGGTTCTATTTTTGAGACGAACTGTGCAAAAGTAAAACAAAACATAAAAATCTAATAGTTGAGATTGACCGGATTCCTAATTCCGCGAATTTTTCAATGCTTCAAATTCGTGGAATTGACAAAAGTGAAAGGTCGAGAAAGTGCACTTGTTTTTGGTTCGTATTGTAATAATAATAATCAAAAAAAATTTTAATCTGTGAAATTTCATTGAAAATCAGCGACAATCAGTAAGTGAACGATTTCTCACTATTTTATCAGCGACATTTCCGTTTTTTTCCAGGGTGAATAACATATATCTCTTTCAAATAAAGTCCAGAATGCAGAAGTTTTTGAGCCAGTTAAACTCTGCTGTAAACGTTTGAAGTATTATGAACAAGGATCTCATTAGTAATCAAAAGTTCAGAAAGCATAATATTTATATTAAAGACGTTTATATATTTTTTAATTATTGTAATATTAATTAAATAACGGAAAAAGATTTTCAATTGAAATAAATTATTTTAATGCAATGTTATGTATTTATTTAATGATTCATAATACTTTGATATTACCTGATTTCTTGATTAGTTTTTATTTGTGGCGCCGGTGAACTGTATTAAGAATCGGATCTGAGACTCTCGCTACAGTCCGCGCGCGAGTCGCATAGCCGCTAGTGACTTGACACATTATAATTTCTTAAATATCAGTTCGATTGGGCTAAAAATTTCCAGAAAACTTCTTTGTATTGTTTTTAACAACTTTCTCGTTTGAAGTTTTTTGTTGCTGAAAATTCGCTCGATAAACGAAACGCTGGAAGTTAGAGAAGTCCAATGTGCGCCAAGCATCAGAAAAAAATTATTAACAATTTTTTTTAAATAAATTATTAACAATTTTTTTTAAATAAATTTTTTAATTCCTTTTGTTATATCAGTCAAAGGACATTTTGAGCTACATTCCCTAAAAAATTTCATCCAAAAATTACAAAAACTGACTGACTGAGCACGAGTTGAAGTGAAAAACAAATTAAAATTGATTTTTTCAAAAAAAGTCAGTTTTTTGGCTTTAATTAGAAAACTAAAAAAGCTACAACTTTTTGCCTGTGGAAAAAAAGATGCGCAATGAAATTCTACATTTAGATAAGTATAGTCTTTAAAAATTAAATTTCGAAAATGTTTCAGAAAACCTTCAGGGGCCTTCCCACTCTCGGCGAAATAATTTTATGCGCCCTTATTCGATCCGGCAGCTGAATTTAGATGCTCCAATTTCCAACATTTTATATGAATTCGAAAAATTATGATGAGTAATTAATATTAAGATGCTTTCAGAATTAAGTTCAAATTTTAATGTTATACAATTTCGATGTAAGACATTTCTACCTACGTTCATTTCTTTTCAAACTTGATAAATTTGAATTTATCAACCTAGACTTTTTTCATGACACTTCCCAGTAGACACCGGGACATCCTAAAGACATCCTTAGAATGTACATCTCTCATGTGACTTGACGTCTTTAGGACATGCTTTTGATCTTTTCATATCTTTAAAAGGTCTTCAGGACGTCATCAAGACATCCGTCAAAAGACGTTTGTAGGACAACTTTAGGACTTGTGTGTCTACTGGGTTTGGTTTCTTTTTCTAAATAAAGATGCATGCTTTCAAATTCCCATTTCCCGCAAATTGAATTATTGTTTTCAAATTAGAAACGTATCCAATTTTTAACATTCAAATTTCAGCTTGCTATCAGGTTTGAATGCGAACCCACAGGACTCAATCTATCCCTCGCGACTCCAGATATCCATCAGGAACCCAGGTAGCCCACAAGTCCCCACCTATCCCCAGGGATTTCACCTATTCCTTGGGAATTTTAAGTTCGGAATTATAATTTTCAAACAATATCAAAATTAGTGAAAGTAAGTGGCATGCTCCTACAAAAAAGGGTTTCGGAGACTGTTTAAAAATACTATTTAAAATCTTTACCTTATCTATTTTTCAACATAAAATATATATATATAAACTTCGAAATCGTGACGACAAATGGATGACAACCAACTAAAAGTATAAGGGCCTCGACCCTGGTCTGCGAAATGCTAAAAAATACAGTTTCTTTTTATTGGCTTCGAGGTCTGTTTAATGTAAGATTAATGATTAATAAGGTAAACGGTTTTGCCATTTGGCGATTAAATAGGCTACGAAACCCTTTTTTGTATGTGCATGTCACCTACTTTGATAATTTGTTAGTTTGGTTCTGGTGAATGTTCTCGTCATCTTAGAAAATACGGCTTTAACGATAAAATTTTGAATTATTTCGTTCGTAAGCTTACAAAATCTGTAGAGGAAGCTCAGAACTAACTACCCGGATTAAACACCGTCGTTGGTCAGTTGGCTGGTCAAATTGTGCATAATACTAGTGAAATAGGTTTGGTACTACGAAATACTTATGGCTTTCAATTAGCAATAAAAGGCAAACAAATACATTCGAAATTTGATTTCCGTATAACGATTCGCAAAGAAAAATCGAGTTATACCAGGAATACCTGAATGTGGGCCCCGGCGGTGGACAAGGTGCCGGTGGCAATGGCCTCTGTTCCGATTTACTTGATCCTTGAAGTGGTTGAGGAGCCAAAAATGTATTTCCTCCCGGGTGTCCTGGATGCCCATGCATGTTCACAGATGACATAATTTCGTCGCTGCGTAAGTCCATTCGCCATTCGGATTTCTGTACGGGTCGATCGAAGTAACTATGGAATAAAGCATACATTCCATTTAGTTATTTTTAAAAATTGGTAAATCGAAATGCCGCGTTTGTGAATTGTTATTGTTGGAATATGGACTGGGATGTCAACTTCACGCATTTGAGAATGCTGAATTATGCGATAAACTTTAAGCTTTTTATGCGGTGGATATGTGTTAAAAGTGCTGAAATTATGCAGGCATTATGCGCATTAAAATACAGAATTATGGATTGTTATGCACCGTAAACTGACTCGCGGGCATAATTTTGTTACAAGGGAGGGTTAAAAATGTTTGATTTCTAATAATCTGATTACGTTTACTGCCGAACAGCTTTCAGCATACAAAAATCAGATTATTTCACATTTTAAACAACAATTTAAGTAAATCTTTAGAACAGATCAATTTCCAAACCCGGTTTTTTGGAAAAGGGTACAAAAAACACGTTTCTGTGGATGTTTGCTTTCTAGTGCATCTGAAAACAAAGTTTTCTTGCCAAAATTAAAGAAGACAAAACACTGCATATAATTTTTAAAAACTAAAATACTCTATCTCCAATAGGTTCAGAGTTATGATCATTTGAAAAACCCCATTCTTTGTTGATTGTTCGCGAAAAATCACTGAAAGTAGACTCAATCTGCAGTAATTACACAAAATAACAATGTCCAGCCTCTAATAGGTCATGAGTTATGATCTCTCAAAGTTGACGATTATCGGTATATTTTTAGGGCTAAATCACATGGTTTCAGTTTCTACAAAATACGTCGATTCAGGTTGAATCTAGAAGAGCGGGTTACTTCAAATGACCGTCACTCGAAGCCTATTGGGGATAGAATGTTTTCTGTTTATTTTTTTATTTTTACGTATAATTTTGTCCACTTAAATTTGGTAAGAACACTTTATTCTCGGATGCAATGGAAAGCAACAATCAAGGAAAACGTGATTTTTTTACAAGTTTTAAAACAAAAATCGGGTTTCACAATTGATCTGTCCTACAGATTTTAAAGCATAAATATGAACCCCTCGCAAAGCATTTTTTCAACTAACCTTTGGATTTAAGATCGAGTAAAAGTACCAAATGCTTGGACTATTGATAAACCCTTCGTTCAGGAAAGATCACAAGTTTCCAGAATGCAAGAATTTCGATTTTTTACAGTGGGAAAATTAATTTAGTTGTCCACGGTTAACCACTTTCCTCACAGAACTCCCGAACTAGTCCATTTATATGCGCGTAATGTGACAAAACGCACTATGCGGCAACTGGCCCCGGATTATACGGTATTATGCGACTTCAAAATTAGGTAGAATGGTCCGAAAACATGATAAAAGACTGATATTTGATCACTTTTACCCCTTTTTACAAAATTATGCACTTGCATAAAATTGACATCCCTAAACATGGAATATTTGATACATACTCGGAAGAAATTAGTTCAGACTCTGTTTCGCATAATTCAGGTAGTCTTTCGAGGCCTAAGTAATCTCTTCTCATGCGATCGATGTCATGTTTTAGAGGCTGATAGTCGTTTATGTGAATCAACTTTGCGGTTTCCCTTGCTCTGTTTCGAGATTCTTCGGCTTGCTTTATCACAGACTCCATCTATAAAATCGATTTAACTTTTGTTATTGAATCTGCATTAAAGTTATATTTACTATGACATAGTTTCCTAATAAAACTTATCGCACCGTATTGATATCGGCGTGTATTTGTCGAAGTTCTTCGACATGTGCCATTTTTTCTTGCATAAGCAAATTCATTTCCTGCTTGTACTCCAACAAACATTTGTCTTCCTGTTCAGTTTGTTCAACTTCTTGAACAATTCTGTGTTTTATTTTCTCTAATTGCACAGTTTTTGATCTGTAAGGTAAGAGATTTGTTAAAAACGAATAAGTGATGGAATACAATATCAAAAAAATTCGAATTTTCAGTGAAAAGACAACAACGAATAAAACAATTTAGCATTAACACTAATCCTGAAGATCAATCTTATCAAGAAAAAAGTAATACAACTTTTGTTCACACTTAGATGGACGCGGTGGGCTTTAATAATATTTAACTCACTATTTTTTTTCTAAGGCTTTCACACTTAATCAATTTCAGTACTTAACATTTAAAACTGAAACAAGATGTATGGAAAAGGCCTTTTTAAGCCAAAGTTCGGTTTTCTGATGCTATCAAAAGTCGTAAGGAGACGATTTCACCGAAAGTCTTTTTCCATACATTATGTACGGGGTTCTTTATGCATTTAACATTAGATATTGTAAGAATGAAGCATTCATAATTAATCATAATTTATTACTAACACATTCGAAATTTAAATATAGCTTTTACTCGAGTGTTTAGCATCTCACATTTAAAAAGGTTGAAAAGTTTTTTCATTTAAGGTTATAAGATTCAACAATTATAAAAAAGACCTCCCAAAAATGAAAAGAAGATTTGTAGAAGAAATTAAAAAAATGTTAGTGTTTCTAGTTTCGACTAAAGATTTTAAAAAGCCCCGATAAAAAATTAATTTCACTGTCATTATTTCCCGCTTTTCCCCCTGATTCAAAAAACGCCTGTTTCACCTGACCAGTAACCTGGAGTCAGAAATTTTAAATATACAATAACTAACAAACATTAAAATGAATTATATATTTAATGGTTTATAGTTATATGTATACACCTATGCGGCTTTGGTATACCTAACCAGGAAAAATTTTTCAAAGTTTAAATTTGTTGCAATTGTGAAAAAAGTTATTCTTACGATTTTCTGGAAAATTTATTCAAATGTTCAACTTTTATTACCAAAAAATGCACGCATTGGTAAAATTAAAAAAAATATTTTTAAAATAAAATTACCATGAAAAAATATAATTTAAAGACATTTTTTTTTAAATTTCTAATGCACGGAAAATTTTGGTTTGATAATATTTTATGTACTATATTTTTATTTTATCATTTCAAACAGCACTTAAAAAACAAGTTGTCACTAAAAGAATATATGTTTATTCCATCTAAAACATACTGTTTACATTTTCAATAACTGTAATTCATAATAAGTTAAATTAATAATAACTTAGGTAAACAATATTTTTGTTTTGTTTTAGAGATAGTTGAAGTTACGTAATAACGCAATTCCCCACATATTTTGACCCCCCCCCCCCCCACCGTAGTGCTTTGCGTAATACTTGAATGGCCCCTTAGCTTAGAGACAATATCTTTAATTTTTTTTTAATGGGAATGGTGAAAAAACCTAAAAAAGGCACACGAGACTCTTTTCTACTCGGCAGAGTATTTGCAGATTCAAAAATGTACAGATTTTAGAATGAAATAAGAAAATACAGACTTTATAAAGATTAATTTCTTTACATATAGTCAAAACGGTTATCATTTTATAATTAAAGTTTAACTTAAAAACACAAATAAATTTTGTTGTGTGGTGACTATTACCTAAATTATCATTATCTACTGAATTTCTGTAGTCTGTGGAATTTGGCAAACGTAGCTATTTGCACCAAAACTTATCAATATTAGCTTTCGCTGACTTCGATTACTGAGACTAAGATTTCATTATTTTCTGTTTTTGAAATTCTAAACAAATGTCGCACTAGTTCATCGGGAACTATGGAAATTAACCTATTCCACTTTTTACTTCGTTTCTTGATTCGAAATTTTGTTATTATCCAAGTTAATTTTGAAGGTAAAAATTCAAGAAAATAGTTTCTTTAATTTGGACAAAAATATTCACTAACTTTTCTCTCCGATATTTTTTGTGGTAAAATATATAATGATATGGCAGCACACTCAGCTCGCGGGAATGATTAAAAAAAGTTCATTTAATTTTTTTTAATAATCCATAATGTTCAAAAAAATTAAATAAACATTTTAAAACAATTCCCGCGGAATGAAACTGTTGCCATCAAACGGCCACACTTTTTAACCCCGATCAGAATCAATCGTTGTTAATCCTTCGGACACTATTAGGAACAATTAAGAGTTGTGGTCTATCGTTCTAAATTATTTCCAATTGATTATTTGTAGAAGGGTTATTAAGCCAATAATGATTCTTTTTCAATTTGATTACCGTTTTCCTCGAAAATTTTAATTTAAACACCATTAAAATACATTAGGCTCTAGGGGCCCCCCCCCCCCCCATTGAGAAAGCATCAATCATTTTTTGACAGTAGCCTTCAGCCTAGAAATTCGCTATATGAAGAATAAAGCCAAATAAAGCTGTTATCATGAAAATAAATAAATTGGTAAAGAACAAAAGTTTTGATTTCACTCACCTAATGTCTTTTAAAGCTTCTAGCTTTGCAAAAAGAACCGTCGCTTCTGTTGTCGTCATTTTGAGGTTATGTTCGCTCACTTCGCAACTTGAAACTCCAAATAGACCAATTATCCTAATTATAAACCCGAAAGAAATTGTATCAGCGTGAAAATGCAAGTTTATAGTCTTTCAGAATGCAAATTCGTAAAACTAGACTGTGAAAAGAGGCAGAAAACTCGGGAAAATGATTTTCTAATCGAGCGCGTCGTCAAAATGACAAACGCACTGTGCGGAAGTGAGTCTGTGTGGGGCATTTGTAGGGGCTGGGCACGTACGCACCCCTCAACTCACGACAATTCAGAGCGTGAATAGCATCCTGTATAGACTGTAATAGGGTGCAAGAAATAAGATATAAGCAAAAAAACTTAAATAAAACTCGGAAAATAACAAATTTCCAGGAAAATGTTTCGCAACGTTATAGATACTGCGCAATGCAAGCATATTCCTTTTTAAACAAGCCACGTGTTATTTTTGGACAAGAAAAGCGAAAGGAAATCTGCCAGGATTAATTGACTAGCTCCCAGATTTCCTCGTCCGAAAATAACCGAGCATTTTTTTAATACGGATAAACAGTTAATACTGCTACAATTCCACCAACGCAGGAACGCTGAGATCCACGTCAGTAACAGCAATCTAGGATTTCAAACCGCCTACCTACGTATCTACTAATTTATATATATATATATAATAAATATATTTATATATTTTGCATTTGGCACAGGGGAAAACAGGACTAAGGTTAAAGAAAATCATCAGTTTCAACGAGATTATTGTTTATTTAACATCGTTTAGAACCTCAGTTTTTGGAAGAACCACTTATTTTTGCCGGATTTGTATCTGTAACAGAAAAAAAGAGTAATTATGATTAGTATTTTTTTCACGAATTGATTTATTATCAAGACTTAAGAAAAAAACTAAACTTCACTGGAAAAAAATGAACAAGTTCCTTGTTTTAAATTTTTTAATGAACTATCGATTGATAATATGAGCCGCTGATAATAAAAAGTGGAAATATCTCGTAGGTGAGTAAAACGCAGCTATAGAAAAGTAAAAAGTAGACAACGGTACTTGGGCCGTATGAAACAGGAATAGAAAAACTCGGCAGTAAAAAGTGGAAACAATAATAATACACACGCGTGTCCACTTTTTACTGCCGAGTATTTCTATTCCTGTTTCTTACAGCCCAAGTAACGTTGTATACTTTTTACTGCCAATGTTCTATTACTGTTTTCTACAGACGTGAAATTATATCAAATTTGTTAGGCACTTTTCTATAGCTGCGCTTTACTCACCTACGAGATATTTCCACTTTTTATTATCAGCGGCTCATACAATGTCTTGGTTCCATTTATGCGAGGGATTCACAACTCGACCGATGGAGTGTACACTGACTTCAAGTGAATTCAGTGACTTCATGTGAATTCAAGTGACTTCAGCGAAGGTGTACACCTGACTTCACGAGTTGTTAACCCCTCGCATTTATGTACTAAAAAATTCTTATTCTGATATTTTCGTGCACGGTATTTTGTTAAAACCTTTCTGATGTAAGTCAGAAAAATCTCAAATTTGGACAGATTTTGACTTTTTATATCATAGATAATAATCGCTGGGGGGTTGTACTGACCCTCAATAATACATTTTGTAGAAATTGTTGATGTACGTTGTTAGCTTCAGGGTAAGGTAAATTGAGAACAATCAAGTTACTTCAAACGTTTCGGCAAACAATAGTGGCCGTCATCAGTGAATTTTATTAAATCTTATGAGAATTTGTAAGAAATCTTTGGCATAGGCGACGATATATTTTCTCGAGAGGAGAACAGCAAGATTTTAACGTCAACAGTACTCAATGTGTTCAGTGAACATTGAGTAGTGTTGAAGTTTAAAATTAACTGATCAGGGCCAACATTGTGTGCCGAAACGTTTGAATCATAAATCATTTCTGTTTAACGAACCTCGGTTTAAAAATGTTAAACACCTCAGCCCTGACAGGATCTTCTTCTGCTGATAGAAATTAGCTAGGAAGAAATTTGACGTGCCTCGAAAATGCGTAAAGCTTATTTCTAACAATGTTGACCCCCCCTCCCCCAATAACGCCTTTCGTATGTGTAAATAACTTTAACATTAGCGTAACGTTCGAAGTGACCCTCCTATTTTTTATCACTGGTGACATACCCGATTCATTTTTATTGTTTATTCTTGTCAATAAAAAGTCCTGCATTCTTAAATTAAAGCCCTTAGATGTTCAAGATACCTTTTTAGGTCAACTAGAGAAAGAAAACCTTTGAATAGCACAAAACTCAAGTGTCTAAAAATGGTGTGCAATTACATTCTTGATTCCCAATTTTTTATAATGGGTTTTTATAATCAGAATGTCCTCAAACATAGGAAAAATCCTCATTGCCATTTCAATGAGGTTTTACCATTTTTGTGTGGAAAAAAGGAATCTGTTAACACGAATTACCCCTGGAAAAGCACTCTATAAAAATCTGTCCAAATTTGGGAAGACTTTTGTAACGTTCAGGAACACTAAAAAAATTAGACCACGAAAATATCAAAATTATGAAAATACATACAAATGTTTTATAACAATATTTTGTTAATGAATAAAACCAAGGCTCTTATCATTAAGGATTATTATTAATTTTACATTTGCTGTATTTTTTACAGACCCTAATATTTATCTGACTATTGGTATACATTTTTTTATTTTACAAAAAAAGAACCATATACAATTTGTCTATTTCAATACTTTTACATGAAAAGTTAAAATAAAATGTTAAAAAATCCCAAAAATGTTACAAGAACCTCCCTTTCTTTGTCAAGTTTTGTTAACCTTTTGAACATTCCCTGGACGTGTACAAGAAATTTTAGTGGAAATACGATGATCGAGAAAATGAAGAAAATTCTTACCCTGCTTCCTGTATGCGTATTGAACATAAAAAATTCCCACTTCGAAACAAGTCTAAACTCCGATATAATGTTTACAAAATTTAGATATCCAAGAAGATTTCAAAACCGAAGGAAAAATAACCAAAAAATCAAAATTATGGAAAAGGCAGCGATTTTTGAAAAAAATCTACCTTACATAAAGTACAAGCGGAGTATTTATTTTTTATTTTGAAATAAGAAGCGTACTCGCAGATTTTTGCCAGGCAAACATCTATGAAGTACTTTGCGTATAATATTTCCTTATATTTTTTGACTTATTCGAAGTCCATTACATTTTTTAGGTACCGCAAGGTATATTGAGTATATTTTTCTCTTGTATTTTCTCACTTTTATCATGTCATTTTAATTATAATGGCCAGACCCAGCTTACTTTAACAATAAGATAAATGATGAACAGTGTGATACAGGCAACTAAAAATTAGTTTCAATGACAATATGGGGAGAACAAAATTATGTGGAAAAACTTATTTGTAATAATGAACATTACCACAGATAGAAATTAGAAAATTATAAATAAATTGTTCCTTATCAAGCATAAAGAAGAGTACACACCTTTCTTCAAACTTCACTCGTGTCTGGAACCGAACTTTCTTCTTCTTCATTGGATCTTTTAAATCTTTGGGTGCCACTTTGTCCAATTGTAAATCGACGGTGTATCTTGTTGGCAACAAATGATTGTAGTTCAAAACCTAGAAAATCATAGTTAAGTAACTTGCTGTTATGATTCGAATCAGCAAATACTATTGAATTATAAAATTAAGGAAATATGTAAAATATATCGTCAGGGTTGCTACAGCATAAAGCATAATATAGACGAAAAAAGTTAAGACACTCATTTCAGGCTAAAAAGTTACTAAAAGTAAAAAAAAACATGGCTTAATCAAAAAGATTTCTTTCGTGTATTAACTACACGAAGGATTAGAATTCCTTTTAGTCCTTCCACCTTGTGTACTTAAATTTAGTACATATTACGATACATAAGATTTTATAAATCAAATTTCCATACATTAACTATTTAAAAAATTAAACTAACACACTAAGACTAACGTCATGGCAAAAAGTCGGTGACCCTGACTTTGAAAAGCAGTAGCTCCACAGGAAAAAATCTCAGAAGATTTTAGTGAAGATCAGACGAATCTGATAAGCTTTCTGAATAAACTTATGCTTTTTTAAGTTCTGTAAAAAAGTTGTGTTGAGAACTGTTAACCAAAATACGAAAAAAATGCGGTATTTGGGCTCAGCGCACAGAAACCTGCACTTTCACATGATCGCAGAGCGAAGAATATGGTGGAAAGAATTTGAAAGAATTCTGGTACGTTCTAAAGCATTTTTGGAATGCAGTTGTTTACAAAATTTTTAAATATATACAAATTTCGTTTTTGCCAGCATTTTTGTTGAATTTTATTTAGGAATTGAACGGAGCTATCGCGCCGTTAATTCAATTTAAAATTTAAGGTAATGTAAACTGACTGCTATGTTATCATTAAAAACTGAATAAAAATGATGTTTCTGGGAAAAAAGTCGCTCAGAAGAATCTTGAATTTAATGAGGCAAAGGCATATGCCAAAGTGTTAGAAAAAAGGGTCCATTCTATTTCCACCATTGCCGACAACTAGTGGACATCTTCCTACCGCTGGAAAATAGAATGGACCCTTTTCTTCTACACTTTTTTCTAAGACTTTGGCAAGCGCCTTGCCTCATTAAACTCTAGATTATTCTGAGCGACTTTTATCCCAGAAATATAATTTTTATTCAGTTTTAAATGATAACATAGCAATCAGTTTACATTACCGTAAATTTTAAGCGAATTAACGGTGCGATAGTTCCGTTCAATTCCTAAATAAAGGCCTTCGACAAAAATGTTGCAAAAACGAAATTTGGAAATATTGAAAAAATGTTTTAACTGTACTGCATTCCAAAAATGTTTTAGAATGTCCCAGAATTTTTTCAACCAAATTCTTAGCTCTGGGATCATGTGAAAGCACAGGTTTCTGTGCGCCAAGCCTAAATACAGCATTTTTCTTCGTATTTTGGTTAATAGCTCTCAAACAAATTTTTTTTTACAAAACTTAGAGAAGCATAATTTTATTCAGAAAGCTTGGAAAATTCGTCTAATCTTCACTAAAATCTTCTGAGATTTTTTCCTGCGGAGCTACTGCCTTTCAAAATCAGGGTCGCAGACTTTTTGCAGCGACATTAGTAATAATTATTTTTATAACAAAGATTACTTAGATTTGCTTTTTGTAACAAGAAATCTAAAATATAATTTTTGGTCTATGTTGTCTTTTGGGTTTGATTAATTTCGATTTTTTTCTTCTTAAAAATTTTTTCCAAAAAAGTAACAGCACAGTCGACAACAAAATAATGTATCGATAAGATAAGAGAAAAAATAATTATAGTGACTTTGTGTTTTAAAAAAGTGACGAAAAATTACTTAAGTGAAGGAATCGCAGCCCTAATTTCATTTAACTTAAATAGTTGGATGCATATCATAATTATTATTACCTTAATAAAGGGCTTGATCTTTGACCGTTTGTGCAGTTTTCCTTTTCCCATTCTTTTATGTACTTTTCGGGGATAACGGTCAATACCAGCTACCATAGCGTGGCCGTACTGCTTCTCGGTTGTTCCATCATCAAAATTTCGCATCACAATAGCTTTTCGCCCGGCGTACCGGCCACTAAGGACCAGCACCACCTTTCCACTTTTCATAATTTTCACCATTTTGATGATGCGCTGAAGACATACCATATGTTAAAATGACATTGAGCCTATTAAAATAGCCCGTGGCAACGTGTACCGAAATTTCACTACATACAGCCGATTTTTTTGGTACGGATAGAGGGACCTGGATAAGGGTCTATTTGTACCAAAATTTCGGTACAAATAGCCAGATTTTTTCGGTACACGTAGACACTGCCATTAAGGCAATTGCATATTTGACTTCAAAATTGCTTTCTTATATAAACGATTTTCGTGACAAATTATTGTGTTTCTAAAAAAAAAGTGTGATTGCGAACACAAACTAGAATCAAAACAGTATAACATCCAACTAGTCCAGATACTATTTTCAGTTCTTTATTGGGAGTATCCACACATACCGAAAAAACCTGGCAATTTTTACCGAAATTCCACTAAAAATAGCCCCTTTTCCATGTCCCGTTATTTGTACCGAAAAAATGCGGCTATTCGTATTGAAATTTCAGTACCCGTTGCCATGAAATTTGCATTGGCAAATGGAACGAACGTCTCAAGTCTTGAAAAATTTTTATATGATGCTGCTCCACAAAAGATATAGTCAAAAATGCTTAATTTACTGTTAAAATATTAAATCGTACGCATGTTATAAGGAAAAGATGTGCATTATTTGATACCTTAACAGGAACAAAATTCATAACCTCAAAAATATAAACGTATCTACCTAAACATTTTTCGTATTTACTCGAAAAAATATTCATAGATAAATTAATTCACGTGAAAGCCATTTTAAAGTTTGAAATAGAAATCGTAAAAACAATTTTAGTTTTCTCGATGAAAACGTTTAAGGATTAAATGTTAAAAATGCTACTTACAATGCCTCGTGCTCGCAAAAGCTGGCGAAAGCTGAAAGGACAGTAGCGCCTCTACCATCATGGGCACCATCTACGTTTCCGCTTGGATGACATATATGTATAAACCAATCACGTAAAGTTCGGACTTGTGTGGTGTACACAAGTCCGATATCTCTGCGTGTAACTTTTACATATGAACTCTACTTCTTCATCGGGAACACAGAGGACGCTGAAAATCGGATATAGAAAAATCCCAAAAATATACATGCGTCTTACCAAAGATATTATAATATCTTTGCGTCTTACCATCTCTGACAAGATGTAATTAGGTATTTTTAGAGTTCCTGAGGCCTCAGGGCCCTTTCACACGATTACAGATCCGCAAGTTGCGGACTTGCGCAAGTCATGAGTAGTGAAAATAGAGATTTTTCGTCAGCGGAAAAGTCTCCGAATGACGGTAATTTGAATGGTCGATTTTTTTTAAATAAAAAATTTAATGTTTTTCAAATTATCGGTAAGTTTATTGAAGCTAAAAATAATTATGGGAGAATAAAGACGAAGAATTAAATAAATTTTTCAATGTTTTGATGAAAAGAAACGAGCAAATGCCAAATCAGCTGATTTCTCTCAAAGTTATGTATGCATGAGTTTCGGGTGTTTCCTGTTTTATCTTTCTTCTCACAGAAACTAATATTTTCGTGCATGGAGAGTCCACAATAGGATTGAAAAACCGACTTTAGCATTGACTTGACGTAGACTTGACATAGCAGTAGCGTGGACGCGATGCGCGCGCATGTATTGCCAACTGCTTATTTTTATGTCGTTCGCGTTCCGCTCTTCCGGAGAATCAAGATTAAAATGGCCGACTCAAGTTGCCGTTCCATGTGGGACACTCGTGAGAGTGAAAGAGACAAATAGATCCGTCCACCTCTGGCACTCTCATGCGTTTCCTACATGGAACGGCACCTTGAGTGGGCCATTTTAATCTTGATGCACCGGAACAGCGGAACGCGAACGACACATAAAAATAAGCAGTTGGCAATACATGCGCGTGCATCGCGTCCACGCTAGCTACTGCTATGTCAAGTCTACGTCAAGTCAATGGTACGTCGGTTTCTCAATCCTATTGTGGACTCTCCATCAGGTAAGTGTTTTTGACAGTTGTTAACATAATAAATTATGATGAACAAGCATGTCGATTATCATTGTTCAGAAGCAACTATAGAGGTTATGCCGGCTACACTTTCCTAAAGACGGGCCGTAAGACTTATACAGGCTTTTGTCTGCAAAAGCATAATATTTTTATGTTAACGAATATCAAAAACAATTACCTCCTGTGCAAAAAAAAAATTATTTTGTTGAAAGAGCGATACAAATCAGAGAAACATCCGAAACGTATGCACCACGAAGTACTTCGTGGTATGCACACAGAACTTTAAGAGAAATCATATGATTTGGCATGAGCTTGTTTCTTTTCATCAGAACATTGAAAAATGTATTTAATTCATCGCCGTTATTCCTCCATAATTATTTTTAGCTCAATGCACTTGCCTATATTTTGAAAAACGTTAAATTTTTTATTTAATAAAATCGTGCATTCAAATTACCGCCATTCGGAGATTTTTACGCTGACGGAAAAATCTCTATTTTCACAATGAGGTTCATTCTGCAAAACTAATCGTAGGTGGCAGCACCGAGCCGAGTACTAGACCCTCTGTCGGTGAGAGACGAAAAAATATGGTGCTAGTTTTACGGTTGCTTATAATTAAATATATGAGGGTAAATAATCTTTAAATATATGTTTAATGCTTACATGCGAAGGTATTTTATACTTTTAGTGGAAATTATACATACAATTGAATATATGGTGAACTATAGTAAACCTAACCTCACTTTGCATGTGACAGTCAGGAAAGGATTTATCAACCTTTTACGAATTCTATATGATAAATATTGATACAAAAGTTTGAAAAATATATTTTGTTATGTTTACAAGGTATAAATGGCACTTTATACTTATTAACAAAATTTCTTTTGTTGAAATTCGTATCTCATCGACAGAGGGTCTAGTACTTGTAACGAGCGCATAAATTTGCATTCCATCCGCTAGGAACAGCACT
>CAKNYM010048730.1:0-34150 GCA_932195095.1 Andricus curvator
TTGCATTTTTATCCAAGAAATATGAAATTTCTGTTAAAACAGATGAATTTTTAATTAAAAAAAAAAAAATTTCAAAAAATAGTTGAATTTTCATCCAGAAAAGATTTCAGTTCTCTTTTCAACACCAAAATATTAAATTTAACCAAAAAGTAAATTTTCTACAAAATAGTTAAGTTTTCAATAAAGCAGTAGAATTTTCAACCAGAAAGTGCGACTTTTCAACAAAATTGTTGAATTTTAAACCAAACAGTTGCATTTTTATCCAAAAAAGATTAAATTTCTCTTAAAACAGATGAATTTTTTATTTAAAAAGAAAGCAAATTTTTTAAAAATAGTTGAATTTTCATCCAGAAAAAATTCCAGTTGACTTTTCAGGATCAAAATCTGAATTTTTTAACAAAAAATAAGTTTCTACGAACAATGTTGAATTTTTCATCCAAAAAGACGAATTTTTTAACACCAAAATATGAATTTTAAACAAAAAGTAAATTTTCTACGAAATAGTTCAATTTTAAACAGAACAGTAGAATTTTTAACCAAAAGTATGACTTTTTAACAAAAAAGTTTTATTTTTAACGGAACACTTGCATTTTTATCCAAGAAATATGAAATTTCTGTTAAAACAGATGAATTTTTAATTAAAAAAAAAAAAATTAAAAAAATAGTTGAATTTTCATCCAGAAAATATTTTAGTTCTCTTTTCAACACCAAAATATTAAATTCAAGCAAAAAGTGAGTTTTCTACAAAATAGTTAAATTTTCAACAAAACAGCAGAATTTTCAAACAAAAAGTATTTTTGTCCAAGAAAGACAAATTTTCAAAAAAGAGTTGAATTTTTAACCGAAGGGTTGCATTTTTATTCAAGAAAGATGAAATATTTCTTTTCAAACAGATGAAAAAAAAAAATAAATTTAAATTTTCATCCAAAGAAGATTCCAGTTCACTTTCCAACACAAAAATAAGAATTATAAACTATAAGTTAATTTTCTGCTAAATAGTCGAATTTTCAACAAAAAAGTATAACTTTTTAAGAAGAATGTTCAATTTTTAACCAAACAGTTGCACTTTTGTCCAAGAAAAATGAAAATTCTTCTAAAACAAACATCAAAAAGACAAATTTTCAAAAAAAAAGAGTTGAATTTTCATCCAAAATAATTTCAATACACTTTTCTACATAAAAATACAAATTTTAAACAAGAAGTAAATTTTCTAGGACATAGTTGAATTTTCAACAAAACAGTTGCATTTTTCTCCAAGAACGATGCAATATCTCTACTAAAAAAAGATGAACTTTTAAATTAAGATGACAAATTTTCAACAAAAAAATATTTTTCATCTAAAAAATATTTCAGTTGACTTATCAGCAACAAAATATGAATTTGAAACAAAAGGTTAATATTATACGAAAAGAGTTGAATTTTCAACCCAAAAAACGAATTTTCAACGGAACAGTCGAATTTGCAAAAACAAATGGTTTCTTTTTGAGAAACTTGTTAAATTTTCAACCAAATAATAAAATTTGTAACTTAAAAGATTTTTGCAAATTTGCAAAAATTACTTGCATGAGTGAAGGACCCCCTTCCGTAAGAAATCGTAAAAAATGTCTGGATATAATTTTTCATCGAAAGGTTACTTTTTTTTCTGCCACTTTTCCGGCTGTGCCTTCAAAGTGCCAAAACTGATTGAGTCCAGAAATATTCAAAATCATATTTGTTGCGTGAGAGCTATTTTATCATAAATTCGATTATTGAACTGCACTCGCATCACAAAACTGCGCATGTGGAGACATCAAACGGCTTCTTCTCTTCATTTATTCTCGAGATAAAATATTTTTAATTGAATCCTCGTAAAAAATAAATTATTAATATTTCAGAATTTAAAAAAATGTATTGCGATTTTTGGGATGTTTTGCCCTCTAACTATTGACAAAAATCTTCAGGATAAAAGTCATCATATCTTTGAATTCGGAAAACGTTAAGCTTTCAGATTCTCTTTTATTATAAAATTCATAGTCAAGAATTGGCACCTGCAAGTTATTTTGAACCTTGCTTTTTGATTTCGCCCCACTCACTAAAAAACCGGCACTGTTTGTACTTCTGAATGAAATAAATTTCTTGAGAAATCCAGAACAAAAAATCCCTGAAGAACTGTGTCACAATCCGTTTCTTCAAATCCCCAATTATCACCCCTTCGTGAATTTTTTCTCTTTATTTATAGCGACCTGAGGACAATAGGTGCCGAAAATTCCGAAAGGTTCTTCTTCTCCCAGAATATACTTTCCCAGAGTGTCTAGGACGGCTGCGAGGATCCATCCTCTAATCAAGCACCTGGGTCGAAATTCGAAATGACGCAAGATCTATCGTGCATCGCATCGCACCAGTGAGCTGTAAATCGAGCTGGTTTTGCGAACGGTGAGAAAATGTTTCGAGGACAGTCGTATAATTTACCTTCTGTGTGACTGTCGGGGTAACTCTTTGGTCCTTTGGTACCGGTTTGACGTCAATGTCGCGCTTTGGAATAGGGCCGTGGGCGCGGCATTGTTTTTGTTCAGTCTCTGAAGAGACACACTCGAAAGGCACACATTCGGCTCAATTCGGCTACACTGGCTACAGAATCACCAAATGGGTCGGAATGTAGGAATGTGCAGCACATGTCGACGTCCGCGATTTATTTGGCGTCAATGCTAAAGGCGTCAAGTGCTATTGGCGCGGCACTCGCGGCAGCTCACTCGAATTTGAAATCGTTCGTGAACCGTAAGCTACGGTCGAATGGAATTTAAATTGTAGGACCATTTCACAAAAGGATCAGAGTTAAACGTTTTGATCCTCCTGAGAAGATCTCGAATTAAATCTATACTATTTTATTTCAATTTCGAATATTCAATTAAACATTTATGATAGGTTGCACCATTCTCAGAATCTGATAAAGGTCTATTTGAAGTTTCATTGAGAACATCTTCTAGGGTAATTCTTTCTATAAAATTGAAAACACACTTGACTGTGATAAGCTTGCAGAATAAATAATCCGAAATAAAGTGTTAAAAATGTAACTGCTTGAAATTGGAAGTTTCATTAGTGACACATTTGTTTAATTGCGAATGTTCAAAATTTCAGAGTGTTGAATTTTTTATTTTAAAAATTGGGATTTCAATTTTTCCTATTTTGAATTTGTGATTTTGCAATTTAAATGAAAATTTTTAATATTTGATACGGAATATCGACCAACAAATCTTCTCAACGCCTAACTCGTTTTAATCAGTTAGAAGAAACTAACCCTGCACGGAAAAAATTTATTCGTAAAAAAGTCTCGAACTAGTAGCTAGGTCTCGGATAAGAGAAAAATTTATCAGATATTGATGTATTTTCGTAAATAATCTGCAAACTTTGAGAAAGAATTGACGAACTCGATGTGAAAATTCTAAAACGGTTCATCACTTTTTTCACGTGAATAATTACAAAAATATTACGAGTGATTGGGAAAAGATTCTCAGAGCACTCACGAGCTTGTCCGACGAATCTGGGAACTGGAAAGTAGGTTCGCCTGTACGTGGCCCGCACACACGCTCGCCCAAACGCGCGGTGTGTGTGTGCGCTCGTTTCTGTGCTTCGAGCTCGTCAAATGAGTGGATAGAAGTTTTATAATATCTATCTTGTTTGGCCTCGATGACTGCGCATGTTTACGCACTCCTGGTTTATGTTTAGAAACTAGTGAGTTAGCAGTCTTTTGAGGGTTCGAATCTTCTGAGATGCGAAGTTATAAATTAAAATATAAATTGAATCGCACAAATAAAATTTTTCCTCTTTATATTTCAGTCGGAAATTTTCAGGAACTGTTCGTAGTAAATTCGAACTGTTCGTAAAAAACTTCAAAATTTATCCATACATTTCTCATAGAAATAAGGATGTAATGTTTCATTTTTTTATCTCGTATCCGAGACCTAGCTACAAGTTCGTGACTTTTTCACGGATAAATTTGTTCCGTGTGGAGTATTAAATTTAAAACACACATTCAATGACTATCTAACATTTTATTATTATTCTGATGCTTATCTAATAATTGAAATAAACTTTATAAAATAATAGAAATCATGATATTATGTCATATTTTCAACATTCTTTTCATTTAAATTCTTGTTTTAGAGGTTTCAAAAGTAAATATTTTTTCATTTTGCAATTCGGTTACGGAAGAAATAAAACTGTGGTATTTAGTAAATATTACAATGCAAAATAGCCGCATTGACGATTTTTCTTACAAAATGTATAATTTGAAATAGTAAAATTGATTAAATTCCAGGCAAAAATTGCGTTCAGAGCTGAAATGAAGCATGGATAAATGAAGCTATTTACTAAAAAATAAACAATTGTTCTTTAATTTGAAGTAAATAATTTCTCGTAATTTGTATTAATAATAATAATTAATTAATTATATAGTTACTATAAATGATTTTCCATGATTTTTTGATTTAATGATAACAGGCCTCAGAGGCGGTTGAGAATTCATCTTTTTTGGTTAAAAATATTATTATTTGGTTTAAAATCGAAGAACTTTGTTGAAAATTCGATAATTTTGTTAAAAAGTCATACTTCTTGCTTACAAATTAAAAAATTTGGTTTAGATTTTTTTTCTTTCTTGATGAAAAAATTTATTTTCATTGAAATTTCATCTCTTTCTGTAGAAATCTTACCTTTTTTGGTTAAAAATTCAACTGTCTGGATAAAAATAACTACGCTTGAGTTGAAAACTCATTTGTTTTGTAGAAAATTTGTATTTTTGGCTTAGCAATTCAACAATTTGGTAGAAAATTTAACTGTTTGGTTGAAAATTTATGCATTCTATTGAAAATTGATCTTTTTGGTCGAAAATCAATTTTTTGGTTAAAAATTCAAATACTTGGTTGAAAATTAATCTTTTTAATTTGAGAATTCAAGTACTTTGTTCAAAGTTCGCTTTTTTTGGTTAAAAACAAATGTTTTTTATTTTAAGTATGAGTATGAGTATGATGAGTATGAGCATGAGTTTGGATTTCGATTTGGGCAATGGTTATAAATTTAGACACATTTGGTATAATATCAGATGATTTCAAGGTTAACAATAGTTGCAAGTATTATTTTTCACTGTGAAATTCATTGATTGTTCGGAAAAAATTATTATTATAAGTGATAATAATAATAATTTCTCTGAAAAATATTAGTAAATTTCCTCATTTATTTATCTTATAATTGGTGGAAGCTTAAGAGTTATTTCGAAGTTTTAAAATGATCAAATTTAAACGGAAAGTAAATTTTTGAAGATAGCGAACAAAACATTTAGAAGTTTTGCAAACTTGGCACAAAAAGAATTTGGAAGTATTTAAGGTAATTTTTTTGATTTTGCAGATTTTTTTTTTGTATTTTGAGGAGAAATGCGAAATACTTTAGAAGATATTTAGAATTTTTGAAAGTTTTTGAAAAATGTATAGATTATTTATAATTTAAAGAGAATAAAAAAAAAAGTTAATCAAATGTGGATTTTTGAACATTTCGAAAAAAGCAGGAAAACTTCACATGATTTTTTTTTACTCTGACTAATTAATCATTAAAGAAAATTTAAAAGGATAAAAAACATTTCTAAAAATGTTGACAAAAACGTGGGAGATTTAAAGGCAATTTTTGTAATTTTGAAAGTTTCTCCAAATTTGTTAGAAAAATTCAAGTGAGTTTAAAAGACTTATAGGAATTTCAATCAAAAAGCATATTTTCGAAGGTAGGGAACAAAACAGTTGTAAGCTTTTCACGTGTTTTGAAAGATTTCAAGAGAATGAAACATTTTCTTAAGTTCCTAGCAAAATTTAAAATGATTCTTTTTTTTTAATTAATTTGAAGAGAATATTTAAAATAATTTTAAAATAATTGAAAACATCCATAAGCTTGTCACAAAAAAAAATCTAGAAGATTTTAAGGTAATGTTTTTAATTTTTTGTTTAAAGAAAAAATTCAAATTATTTTGAAAGATATTTAGAATGTTTCGAAGTTTTAAAAATATGTTGAGGACTAATCAATTGTTAAAGAAAATAAAAAAAGAATTTAAAAATGTGGTCAAACTGACGCCAATTATTATTCCTCAGATTTTGTAACATCCTATAAAATAACGAAATTTTCTTTACAATTTTTTGGATTCATTTTCCGACATATCTGAAATCTTCAGATATCTTTTTAAATTTCCTGAAAAATTGTAGGAAAATAAGATTCATACTTTAAAATCAAAATCATAATGACAAATTATTTTCCCCCACAAATTGAAAAACTTCCCCTTTTCTGAAAGTGATAAGTCCTTTCTTTAATAAATACGTTTTTCACATTATCAGAAAATTGTGAATGTTCTAATTATCAAAATAAAAAAAGAAATTGACATTTTACGGAAAAAATCAATAAAAGCTTTTCATCGAAATTTATTCATAATTCACTCTTTTACAAAAGCTTATCTCAAAAGTAGCAGCACAAAACTGGGTAACCACCATTTTTATGAAAAGTGGGTTTATTGCTTAAAAAATGCATAAAAAATCAATTACGTATTGTGGTAAAAGGATTGTTTTGAAATATAATTTCATTGTCATTCACAATTCTTATTAAGATTTTAGTTTATCGATATTTTTTCAAATTATTATAATTTAATCACAAAAGAAATCATATATATATTTTTATTTTTCAGGATTTTTAGCAAAAGCATGTCTGGCATACTGTGATATCACGATCTTCAACTTTGATTTCATCGGAAAAAATGATTTTTTTGGATACAAATTTTTTGTTATTATCATTCAGCATATACCCATATCTCGGGAATGAGTTTTTATTTTTGTAACAAACTGAAAATTGCATTTTGATTCGCTATCTAAAGCCGATTTTGAAAAACCGTGAAATTTTATTCTCCAAATTCTCAGTTGTTTTTCTCGGAACTAGCTATGTATTCGACATTAAAATTCATTTACCCGTATGCAAAAGGTTCATATCTCGGAAGAATTTTTTCCATTTTTTTTTCACTGAAACATTAAATTTTTTATTGCAATCTGCAGTCGAGTCTGCTCCAATTTTATGTTAGTGTCACTTTAAGATTGTCAACTTCAAAATCCACTTCATCGGACGTGAATGACTTTTTGTAATAAGACTGTTTTGACTTAAATTAACCAATATTTTAGCTTGGAATTGGATATTTGCTTTATGTTTTCATAATGATTTCGGTTTTAAAGGATATTTTTCCGTTGTTTCGAAAAATGCCCATGTTTTTTGTTATCCAGTTCTGTACTGCCACCCTTCTATTACAATAAAAAATTGTATTTTTATATTAAGACATCTTCACATATTCCGTTTTTGTAATTTTGAAAGTTTTTCCAATTTTTTTGAGAAAAATTCGATTTTTTTCAAAGACATGTAGGAATTTTAGAAGTTTTAAAGCTTGAAAATTTTTACAGTCACACATATGGCGAAGGAGTTTCGAAAACCCGACTCGATCCCGAGTCGATATATCGCATTTCAAGCCGAAGTCGAGCCTAGAGAAAACCGATCACGGGTATCGAAAACCCGATCCCGACCCGAGAAAAAACCGACGCGATCCCGACACGATCACGAGAACGTATCGTGTCGAACGGCATCACTATTTCAAAGTTAAACATTTTTTTATTTTACAATTCGGTTACGGAAAAATAATTGTGGTGTTTAGTAAATATTACAACGCAAAAAAGCCACCTTTACGATTTTCCTCACACAATTTATAATGTGAAATCGTAAAATTGATTAAATTCCAGGCAAAAATTGCGTTTAGAGCTGAAATGAAGCATGGATAAATGAAGCTATTTACTAAAAAAAAAACAATTGTTTTTTAATTTGAAGTAAATAATTTCTTGTAATTTGTATTAATAATAATTATGAATTAATCATATAGTTACTATATAAATGTGATTTTTTGATTTAATGATAACAGGCCTCAGAGGCGGTTGAGAATTCATCTTTTTTGGTTAAAAATATTATTATTTGGTTGAAAATTGAATACCTTTGTTGAAAATTCGACGATTTCGTTAAAAAGTCATACTTCTTGGTCACAAATTCAAAAATTTGGTTTAAAGTTTTTTTCTTTCTTGACAAAAAAATTTATTTTCATCAAAAATTCATCTCTTTCTGTCGAAATTTCACCTTTTTTGGTTAAAAATTCAACTGTCTAGATAAAAATTAATACCTTTGGGTTGAAAATTCAACTGCTTTGTAGGAAATTTGTATTTTTGGCTCAACAATTCAACAATTTGGTAGAAAATTTAACTGTTTGTTTGAAAATTTATGCATTCTATTAAAAATTGATCTTTTTGGTCGAAAATCAATTTTTTGGTTAAAAATTCAAATACTTGGTTCAAAATTAATCTTTTTTATTTGAGAATTTAAGTACTTTGTTCAAAATTCGCTTTTTTTGGTTAAAAACAAATGGTATAATATAATATTTGGTACGATATCAGATGATTTCAAGGTTAACAATAGTTGCAAGTATTATTTTTTACTGTAAAATAAAAAAATTTCGAATTTTCATAGCGTACAGTTTGAAATTTTACAAACAGAAAATTGAAGTTTTGAAAGTTTAAATTTAAAAGTGCTATAGTCTTTGAAAGTCGTTGCAAAAAAGTTTTATTCAATTTGAGTCCCAGCCGTTTTATCCATTTCCATGATTTAATCGACTTTTAAAAAATATATTAGGATAAAGTACTCAGATCGAAGAAGTTTTTAGCAAAGTTTTCAAATTTTATTTTATTTCTTTAGCAATGAGAAATTGAAATATAGCTCAACTTTCCACTCGGTATGATATTCATGTCACCGAATTTGGTGACACTTTCTTATAATAATTGTTTATTCAGACTATACTGTTTATTACCCATACACCAGTAAAATATCAGTAAATTTTTATTATAGCAAAATCACTGATAACTTTTTAAGGCTATCGAGATATTTCCAGCATTATTTATAAAAACATTAAAATAATTTTTTTACAGCTGGCTGTATCAATTAAAGATCAAATACATTTCTCAAATATTGCTTGGTTTTTATATAGTCAAAATACCAAAACATTTATGAAATTTTTTTCAAATTTTTGACACTCACTGAGGAGAAATTGATTTTTGATGAATGATGTGTATTTCCTTTCAGGAGTAGAAACTATAATAATTTCAATAGTTAGGATATTAGTACTTCAAGTAATCAGAACTACTAATTTAATTGTAAAATTTACTACATGAATTAGTGAGTACAACTAAATGAAAATGGTTATCTACCATCGGAAGTTGTTCCGATAACAAAAAAATTATTAAAGACAACTAATCCTACCATTCCTAGAAATAAAAGTTGTAGCCACAACCATTTATGTAGCAGCCGCATATATTACAAACTAAGGTAGTTGGCCCTACTACTTTATCAGTCATCTCAATGAACTATTATTTTCAGTAAGTAGTTTTTAAAGATTTTTCACTGAAAAAAATGGTTTAGTTGTCCGCCTTAGTGGTCTGCCTCTGGGCACACTGCCATTTACTTTGCCTTGATAGACTTGTTTCGTTAGTTGTTCATCTTTCATTCTCTCAACATGCCCAAACCATCTCAGAGAATTTCTTTCACATATGTCAACTAGTGTCTCCTCTACATCACATTCTTTGAGGATTATCTCATTACTCACTTTGTTCATCATTGTTCTGCCGCATATCATGCACAGGAATGTCATGTTAATCGCGATTATTTTACTCATATCCTTTTCTTGTCAGGTCCATGTCTCGCTACTGTATCGTATAGTATAGTCGGTCTAAATATAGAATGATGATGATGATCATTGGCCCTGCTCTATCGATAACCTTCTTACCCTCGTTTATATGCCTATCTTATTCATATATCTTTTCGTCACTAGTGAAGAGACTACCAAGATACTTATCAATTTCTTCTATTTTCTCACCAGTTAGGACAATGTTGCACATTATTTTCTCACCATTTCCTTCAAACACCATAATTTTTGTTTTGTTCACTCTAAAACTTGGGGTATCAAATTGTTGCAGCTATTTTGATCTAGAATTTCAACTCATTATGATTCGCGTTAGAGGATCAATGAAAATTAAAGAGGGCAACTTTAAGGCGTATTAAGCTTCAGTATACTAAACAGAATGACAGTTGACGATTTTCAAAAAACATTCCTTTCTGCCAAATTCAAGTTCTGCAAATTGATAATCGATCCTTGATCGATAGTGGGCGTTCTCGTGATCGTGTCGGGATCGCGTCGGTTTTTTCTCGGGTCGGGATCGGGTTTTCGATACCCGTGATCGGTTTTCTCTCGGCTCGACTTCGGCTCGGAATGCGATATATCGACTCGGGATCTAATCGGGTTTTCGATACTCCTTCTTCTTCCTTGGCTGTGACGTGGCAGACTAGCAGTCCACAGTGGGGTGAAATGAAAAATGAAGTTAAAAATTACATTTAGAACGCAATAATGCGTTAACAACAGCGAAAGTGTTGCTTTTTTGCATTTCATGTTTTATCTCATAGACAACATTTTTCTTATACTTGAAGTCAGTTGGATTCAATGCACAGCGATATAAGAAAGAAGAAAAAAATTGTAGGCTTGTGAAGCTAATTGTTATAAGCAAATTTTAGTAACAAATAATCGACGTTGAAGAATATTTGTTTTCAAAGTATATTCCTGCTCTAAAATTGCTTGCTCTTATTGCTTGGAATTTGGATGATACGTGGCCATCAAAATTCAAGACTGAATGTTATTAATCAATTCTATAAACAAATTCTATAAACAGATGTACATCACAGACATTAATAGGCGGAAACAAATCTTTTTTTCTTGTACTCTTGTTCTAATGATATTTTCAATGATGTTTTATGAAAAAAATATACCATCATTTGTGATCTTTAAAACTGAAGAATGAATCAATAAATTTGTTGATAATATCATTTGAAGAAATCTTAAGTGAAAAACATTAAAACTTGAACAATAAAAATATTTTTAAACCAGAGACTTGCTTCATTAGACGTCAAATCATTTCTATTTTAAACCGTTTTAAAATAATAATTCTGTAATTATTATTTATACATTGAAGTACAACACTCTTTTTCACAAATTAACAATTTGAAAAGGAAAAAATTAAAATTGTAAATTAGAAAATTCAAATGTAGAATACAGCACTCTGAAATTTTGACTATTCAATTGAATGCATGGTATTTAAAATAATTCAGCTGGTAATTGTTCACTTTTCAATATCTGCTTTATATTTTCTCCTTTTTAATAAACAGTCAAATATTGCCAAATATTAAAAAAAGATTCTTTTTCATTGAAAAAGAATTTAAAATTGAATTAAGGTTGAAAATAGGTTCTATAGTTGCATTTAGATGTTTCAAATTATTTACTACTAAGCCAAAGTACAACTCTTCCACTATGGGGAAAATAAATTTCAACATTTTCACTCCAGCCATAACCGGTTTAACCAGGCAGTGGAGGAGTCATGGGGGACCGAGTTACGTCAAGACATTGTCAAATTTCCCTTTCCGCTTGGTTCAACTGAGAAGTGCACATCTGTCGGAGGAGTATCGAAAACCCGACACGATCCCGAGTCGATATATCGACTTCCCGACCCAAAGTCGAGTCGAGCTAAAACCGACTCGATCTACACCCGATACTGGAGGCTAGGATCGAGTCGGGATCGTGTCGAGATCGGGAAATATCGCTCGACGGCTTCACTATTGATCGAGATTGGCTGACATTTGTCAACAAACATCCACAACCTCAGTAATCATAAATTTAACTAAACCGAGCTAAGTAAATGATTTTTTTCAAAATTTGATTAACAATTTAATTTTAAACGATCATCATCAATTGATCATCATTCAGGTAAGAGGTTTAAACAATTCTATAATGTGTTGAGTAGTTGAAATATAATGACAGATAATTGATCTCGAAATTTGAATCAAGTTGATCATGAATATAGGTATCAAAACGTTGCATCCTTTTGATCCATTTGCCGTATCAACTTGATACCTGGTAGTTTTGTGTTTTTACGTTAATTTTGAGGCCCATGTTCTGCATGCTTGTATTTAGTTTGCTCAACATTCTTTGCAAGTCTTCGAGTGACTCTGCCATAACAACCTTATTATCTACGAATGCTAACCCACGTACCCTCACTGTCCCGTGATCCACAACTTCTTTGTCAAAAAGGGCCATTCTTAGACAATTGTCTAAGAATATGATAAATAGCCATGAGGACATAACACATCCTTGTCAACAAATGCGCAGAAAACTTTTTTCCTGGCTCTCAAACTTTTTTCTGTGATCTGTCTCAACCTAAATATTTGATCCGTACATGATCTTCCTAGCATAAATCCACTTTGGACTTCCCATATCTTTCTTCTGTTATAGTTTTTGTCATAATCGACCTCCTTGTTGAAATTTTGATACTGATTCACAGAAGTAATGTTCAACTTTGAGTTATAATGAAACACAGAATTTCGCACTTCTTTGTTGTTCATTTATATGAATGCCACGATACTACGAATAATATCCCTCACGTTGCACATGTTCAGTTTTCACACGTCTGTCAGTTTTCCTCTGATTCAACGAATCTGCGTGTAGGTTAGTAGAAACTATTCACTTTTCCATAAATTCCCTTCGAAATCGATTTCACTTGACATGAGGTATGAGGTTGGCAGAGGAAAATCGGTTAGGGGTGAAGCGTGAGGGGGAGGTGCTTTATTCAGCCAAAACCACAACACAAGCGGTAGTGACTTTCCACACGTGCAACCTCTGCACTTTTGTACAGTGCAGTGATAGTTTGGTTCAACTAACGATCAAGCTCGTAGTGTCCGAATTACGATTTGCGTTTTGCACAAGAGTAGAAATTTCCCAAGTGAGCTAGGATTTTTGATATTGGAGGAAAAATTAAAACTAAATATTCTAAAATAATCTACTCATTAGTATCAAGTCACCTTATACACATTTTTGAGAAAAATGCTTTTGTTTATTTACAATGTGCGATTGAATATTTCTGCATCGTTTGATTAACAAATTATTATTTCGCAAACTATTTATGAAAAATAATTGAAAATTTTAGGGGATGGTGAAAAATAAATGCAATTAACGATAATATTCTCAACATCGTGCTATTTGTTATTGTTGCTAATTTATATAATTTTTATTAAACAAATGCCGATTTTGGCCTGTTCTACAGAAGGAATTTGAAAATTTGTTTAAGTTTTCGGAATTTTGAACGCTTAAGATTCAGAAACTGTTTCAAATTTTTTTTGATTGCTCTTTGGGTTGATGATGAATGATATTGTTTAGCGCTGCTTTCTTAACCGATTTTAAAGTATTTTTTTAGGAATGCTCAGCATTAAATTTTTAAAAGAATTGTCGTTTGCGATAAAATTCTCAACATGGTGCTATTCGTTATTGTTGCTAACTTATATAATTCTTAATAAGCAAATGCGCGCCGCACGCCAGGTGCTGCGGTAACTGCTTCATTGTGGTCTGAAATAGGAACTTTACTGCTCATAATGGCCCACAGGTCGTATTTCTTAACCGGTTTCAAAGCATTTTTTTAGAAATGCTCAGCATTAAATTTTTATGAAAATTGTGGTTTGCGATTTTTTTATTTATATCTCAGAGAAACAATATATAAACAAATAAAGTGACAAAATTGGGTATTTCAGCTTTGTGAATTTTCATCACAAAAAAAAAAATACAGAAGAAAACTCACTAGCAACTGGAATTATTGGATCTGCACTTATTGAACAGAAATAATTCTAATGATATTTAACTCGATCATTATAAACAATTTGTATAAACAAATTCCTACTAGTATTTTTGCTCATGAAAAAAAAACTGTTTAACGGTAATTGCTAAGATTTTTCATAAGAGACATAATTTATAACGAAAAACTAGCATAAGTTAACATTGACTTTATGATTCTCCTAAAATTTAATTAAGAATAAAATGTTTCAGAAAAGAGTTTGGTTTTCCATAAAGCATTAAAATTCAATCAAATATTTGAATTTTAAAGACAAAAAAAAAATTCAGAAGACAGTCGAATTTTCATCAATAAAGTCCATTTTTAACCAAGAAAGATGACTTTCATATCACGAAAGATGCATTTTTAACAAAAAAGTCAAGTTTCTAAGCTAAAAAGTCAAATTTTTTAGAAAACAGTGGACTTTCAAATCGAAAAAGGTGAATTTTGAAAAAAAATCATTTTCAATCAAGAAAGATGAATTTTCAACAAAAAGTTGAACTTCCAACCATCAAGAATAATTTTCTACACAAAAAGATGACTTTTAAAGAAATATATGAATTTTCGATCAAATAGTTAAATTTTTAAGTAAAAAATTGAATTTTTAACAAACAAGATTAATTTTCTACCCGAAAAGACGACTTTTTAACAAAACACCTGACTTTTGTACCAAATAGTTAATTTGTAACTTATGCAATATATAGGATAAAGTTTCAAACAAAATTGTCAAATTTTCAACCAAAAGATGAATTTTTGTTGAAAAAAAATTAATGTTTTATCAAAAAAGACGAATTTCCAACTTATCCAATACACAGGATAAAACTTTAATCAAACATGGAATAGTTAAATTTTCAGATGTAAAAAAAATTGTAACGAAAAAAAAACTAAATTAAAAAAAAAAATCCGACCAAAAAGATTAATGATCTACCCAAAAAGACGAATTTTGAACAAAATATATGAATTTTCAAAAATATGATTTAATTTTGAAGCCAAAAGGACCAATTATTAAAACAAAAAAAATTAATTTTTATCCCAAAAATATGATTTTTTAACCAAAAAGTTGAATTTCCAACCAAATAGCTGAATTTTCTTCCAAATTGTTGAATTTTTAGGCCAAAAAGGTGAATTTTTTACAAAACAGTATGAAATTGTTAACATGAAAGTTTATTTAAGAGGAAATATTTAAATTTTCAATTATAATTACGAATCCTGGATAAAAAAATTAATTTATCAACAAAGTAGTTCAACTTGATGTCAAATAATCGACTTTTTAACTAAAAAATATGAATTCTCAACGAAGTATGTAACAGTTGATAATTCAACCAAGTAATTGAATTTTTAACCAAGAAGAATGATTACATTTCTACAAAAAAAGGAGAATTTTCAATCAAAAAGTATAACTTTCAATTGAAAAAGATAAATTTTTAACCAAATAGTTTTTTTTCACCGAAAAAGGTAAATTTTCAACAATAAATGGGATTGTGTTATTGTCAGTTTAAAACGTTTATTTTCAAACAAACATGAAACGAATTTCCATCAAAATAGTTGAATTTTAAACCAAAGAAATGAATCTCTAACTGGAAAAATAAACTTTTAACAAAGTTTTTGAAGATTCATTTTTTTGGTTAAAGATTCATTATTTTAGCTAAAAGTAAAAGTTTCTTTACTCAAAAATTTAAATATTTTGTTGAAAATTAGTTTTTTTGTTGAAAATGAATTTTTTTACTGAAAATGTGGCTATTCCATTTTTGTTAGAAAATTGATTTAAAAATTTTTTAAATTCACTTCTCGTCTTTTTTTGGGTCAAAAATTCAATTATTTTGATGCAAAATGCATATTTTTGGTTTGAAAATTCAACTTTTTGTGAAAAATTAATTTGTATTATTGTCTTGAATTTTTTAAAACTTTTTATTGGGTTAGTTTGAGTTCTTTGTAATTATTAGTTTTTACAAATCTCTGACCGATTTTGAGATGATTCAAATTTTAGATTTTTAAAAAGTTTTTAAGTCTATTTACTGTTATCATCATTTTCAAAGAAAACTCAAAATGTTAATTTTTTTTGGTATTTAACAATCTTTTTATTGGGTTAGTTTGAGTTGGTCGAAAACAACCCCCCTCTGCAAAAATCTTAAAATTTTGGTCGAAAGCGATTCCCCTCTTTGAAACCCTGAAAATGTTGTTAGTTTTCACGTATCTGTGACCCTTTTAGAGATAATTCAAAATTTTTTTTTTTTTTTATTTAATTTGGAACATTTGTTTACTGGTTTAGGTCGGGGTGGCCGAGGACCATCCCCCTTTAGAAACCCTAAAAATGTTGTCAGTTTTCGCGTATCTCTCACTGTTTTCGAGATAACTAAAAATTTTGATTTTGTTTTGCATTTTGAAAACAGTTTCTTCCCTTTCCCCTATGTTTAGAGTGACTAAAAATGAATTATAACTAACTCGACTTATTTTTTATTGTATTCTTCATTTTCAACTATTTTATTAATTCATTGTAATAATTCAGAAATGTTGACTTTTGAAATTCGCGCCTACTTGAATTATCGAGTTATCGAATCTCTTTTTTACATTATCGACTTATCGAACCTTGCTCCCGATTCTCGACAGCTGATTGGCTGATTCTACTGTGACCTGCTGTGACTTACATTATATGTCAATGGCTAACTGAATTGACCAATAGGGTTTAGGGACTACGCATGAAGTTAGCCGAAATGTATGTACTTTTTATAATAGGAAGTGTTATATCTAAGTTCGCCTTATTTTTTAGCACGTCCCCCTCAAATCGTAACGCGGTTACGGAAATTATCGAATAAAGAAAAAATTGATAAATAAATAATAATAAATAATTAATTAATAATTTTTCGTATATAAACATGTATAGAATTGTCTTATGAACAACACAGTAAGCTTTATGATGGTATCAGGCTATTTTTTGTTGTTGCTTTTTTGCTCTCAAACTTGTTGAGTAAAAATTAATACTGTGTCAACATTCTTTGCAAGTCTTCGATTGACTCTGCCATAACAACCTTATCATCTGCGAACGCTAACCCACGTACCCTCACTGTCCCGAGATCCACAACTTCTTTGTCGAAGAGGGCCATTCTTAGATAATTGTCCATGAATATGATAAATAGACATGAGGAAATAACGCATCCTTGTTCAGTAAAAATTAATACTGTGGATTAATGTTGATTATATCATTCTCTTCAGAAAATTGGCTAAAATGCGTGAAATGAAAATTTTCAATTTATATTCAATATTCTTCATCCAATAACCCAAATCTGTCGGTTTTTTTTATTAGTGAAGAGAAGTGATGATAAAATACCTATCGCATCCTACACGACGACCTTTTTCATCCGCTGTTATACCTATAGTGCCGATGAATACGTGCACACGTCATGTCAATGACAAACGAAATGACGAGTAGCTCCGACGTTGTCAGGTTTCCTTTGTACGGAATACACTCATCACTCTTATGTCTGCAGCATTTAAGAACGACCATGTAGTCCACGCGTGGTACCACGCACGTTACCTGCTCACTTTGAATTTTATGATTGAACACAAAGAAACGGGTACACGCATACTGGAGAAAATCTATCCCGCTTTGTCACGACGCGACGTCTTAATTGAGTTTTACGGGAACATTATACCATTAAGCCATTTCCCTTTCAGGGTAAGCGTGACTCACTCGGTGAGAAAGGGAGTAAAGTGGGGGGGGGGGGTATAGATTGTTAGATTGATCTGGAATTCCCGTGTTATTTATTTAGATCTTATTGCATAAAATGAAATGATTCGCATACGAATAAAATCGTTCAAAATCGCCGGCTAAGACAAATAACGATGGGATAAGCGTCGAATAAGGAAAAATAGCATTCGATCGCTCACTACACGTGTGAATTTGAGTCTTACTCTTCGTGGCCAGTCGGCTAAACTCGGAACACGTCGGGCCAGTATATATATATATACGGAATAAAAAAGATTGCAATTTCGTAACATTAAAAAGGGCGGAGGGGGTTCTTGTTTCCTAATGGTCTGTTATGTGGGCATTGGGAGGGGGGGGGGGGGGGTATTTTTAACTCGAGTACGTAACGTTTTTAATCTTTCTCTAAAAAAGAACTGACAAAAATTTAAGATTTATTACTGTAAAATTGTAATATAACATTTTCAGTTAAAATAATTAATTTCCAATCAAGGAAAAGGGAACTTTCAACAAAATAGTTGAATTTTCAAACAAACTGATCAATCTTTGATTAAAAAATGATTTATCAACACAAACTATAATAGTTCATATTTCCACCGAAAAATATTTTCATTTCCAATAAAAAAACTGCTAAACCAAAAAATACGAATTTTCGACATAAGAGTTGAAGTTTTAACCAAGAAAGATTGTTCAATCAACAAAGAAAAAAAATCTTATCCAAAATGTTGTGTTTTAAAATCATAAATACGAATTGAAAAAAAAAAGAGTTGAATTTACAACACAAAAATATGCATTTTCTATCAAAGTAATTGCATATTGTACTGAAAAAGACCAGTTTTTAATAAAATAAGTGAATTTTCAACTGAAAATATCAATTTTATAACAAAAATGGAATAGCTACATTTTTAATGAAAAAAAGAATTAAAAAAAAAATTTTGCTAAATTTTTAACAAAAGAAATTAACTTTTAACTAAAATGATCCATCTACAATCAAAAAAATAAATATGTAATCAAATAGTTGAAATTTCAACCAAAAAGATTAATTTTCTACCAGAAAAGAATAATTTTCAACCAAAAAGGTTAATTTTCTATCAAAAAAGCACATTTTTTTTAACAAAATAGATGAATTTTCAACTGAAAAAGTTAAATTGTTAACGAAAAATAAAATAGTTCAATTTTCAGTTAAAGAAATAAGTTTTTAAGTAAATAAACTATATTTTAACGACAAATTTAAATTTTTGACCAAACACATAAATCTTCTAACAAAAAGATTAAATGTCTATTAAAAAAAAATTCGATTAAAAAATTTAGTTAAATTTTTAATTACAAAAGGTAGTTTTGAATTTTTAAAAACTAATTTTTAACAAAATAAATGAATTTTCAACCAAAAAGATTCATTTTCTACCAAAAAAGAATAATTTTTAACAAAACACATGAATTTTAAACCAAATATTTCATTTTTTAATGGAGTTTTTAACCTAATAGTTGAATTTTCAAGCAAAAAGTGAATGAGTTACCAAGAAGATTAACATTCTACCACAAAATACAAAGTTTCAACAAAATACGGAAATTTTCAAAGAAATAAATGAATTTTCAACTGAAGAAGATTGATTCTCAACCAAACATTCAATAGTTAATTTTTCAGTTAAAAAAATTAATCTTCAATGAAAAATGAAATTTCAAGTAAAAGAAATGAAGCTTGAACCTCAAAGATTAATTTTTTTTACCAAAAATAGATTAATTTTCAACGAAATACATGAACTTTCAACCAAAAAGGTAAATTAGTTACCAAGAAGATTAATTTCCTACCGTTTTGAAACGATTCAAAAGTGATAAAAACTTATAAGATATTTTAGGAATTTTGATTTCAAAAAACTTCCTTAAATTTCGAAAAAGAGTAGAAGATTTATAAAAAAATGTTTCAATTTGGCATGATTAAAAAATAAAAAAAAAATCGAGTAGATTCAAAAAATATTTAGAAGATTTTAAGAGATTGAAAAAGAATTTCAAACTGTAAAAGATTTTAAAAAATGCATATTTTTCTTTAAAGATTTCAAACCAAAACTTTAGAAGGTTTGAAAGAATTTTGACAGGTTTTAAGTGAGTAAACAAATTTTCTCAAAATTCCTAGGAAAAATTGGAAGATTTTAAGACAATTTCTTTAAATTTTGAATGATTTTTCAAAATTTCAAGAAAAATTCAAGTTAACTGAAAATATTTTAAGGAATTTGAGAGGTTTTAACTATTAAGAAATCTTTTCTAATTTTCTCAAGAATATTAAAAAATTTATATTTTTATAAACTTAAAAATAAACTGATGATACTTCTTTTCTTTTAAGTAATTTCAATATTTTTATGAATAAAAAAATTTAAAAAGCCTTCAGTGTTACATAAAAATATTGTTTTATTTATTTCTATACAGCACTTCATCTTGAAAAACCTTTTTTTATTTAGAAAACGTCTATTATGTTTTTAAACGTATTACAAAAAATGTTACGTAACTGCGGTTAGGGTTGAGGGGTCCGAAACAAATGTTACGGTCTGTCACATGGTGAGGGGGGGGGGAGGTAAACAAGTTAGAAAATAACGTTACATAATATGTGAACGCTCCCTTAGCGTCTCGTATCATTTTGGGGCAGATGACAATTCCGCCCTCGGACGTGCGAACGGTTCCCCCACTACACGGCTTCCCCTCACTCAGCCGAACTGCTGCCGTCGAGCCTGGTCAGCGGGAGTCCTTTGTACTTAATTGAGGACTAAAATGCGGAATATAACATTTTGTCAAATTAGCACTTGGTAATTGATGAATATGATATTCGAAATCTGCTAATTATAACGATTCCAACGATATGTTATTTCAATTTAAAAAATTGAAAATTAAAGAAGAAATGTTCCAGTATTTTTATCAAATCCACTGCAGTAGCTTCAATTTATTGGTTGGCTGAAATTTTGCCATATTTGAAAACTTATGAACGAACATCATAAATTTAGTTTATTTGTTAAACAGTCGCATTTCTAAAAATTATCCTCAAATAATATGGCACACCCAGTCTTCACCAAAACACTAAATTGTATTTGCCTGAGTGTCGAAAAACATTTGAAAACTGAATTCGGCCAATTTTCAAAAGAATTATTCTTCATTTCAAAAATTTCCAAACCTAATTTTCAAACCAAAGCGAAAGGGATTTTCAAAAAAGGAGTTGAATTTTTAACCAAGAATGATTTTGCAGTCATTAAACAAAAAAAATCTCAGCCAAAATGTTAAATTTTCAATCCAAAAAGACGAATTCCTGGCAAAACAGTTTAGTTTTCAACCCAAAGATATGAATTTTGAACAAAAAAGTTAAATTTGCAACACAAAAATATGGATTTTCAACTGAAAAAGATCAATCATCAAGTCCAAATTGAATAGTTACATTTGCAGTTAAAAAATTATTTTTAACTAAATAAACACGAATTTTCAACAGAACGGTAAAAATTTCAACCAAATAAATGAATTTTTCACTAAAATAATGAGTCTTCAACCACAAAAATGTATTTCTAACAAACAAACAAAATGTAAACAAACCGTTAAATTTTCAACCGAAAAGATTAATTTTTTACCCAAAAAGATTAATTTGTAACAAAATACATGAATTATCACAAAACTATTTAAAATTGAAGGAATTTTCAATTAAACATGGAATAGTTGAATTTTCGGTCAAAAATAATTAATTTTCAACCAAAAAAAAGTGATTCTCATTAAAATCTGAAAAAATTTTTAGTGAATTATCAATTTGGGAAAAATTCGAGTAAGTTTAAGATATATTTAGAAATTTTGAAAAGATTCCAAAATAAGTTAAAACTTGAAAAGATTTGAAAACATTTAAAACAAAACGTACATTTTTGAAGATTCTGAACACAACATTTGAAAGCTTTCTCAGCATTTTGAAAGGTCTCAATAGAATAAAAAATTTTATTGAAATTCCTAGGAAAACTAAAAATGAATTTTCAAAAATATTTTTAAAAATTTTCAAAATAGAATCTGGAAGGTTTTGAAGCCATTTTTTTTATTTTGCCGGATTTTCAAAAAATTGTAGGAAAAATTCAAGTTTCAAGATAATAAATAACAAAATTTACATTAGATTCCTGGAAAATTTGTTTATTATTTAAAAAAAAAATTTTTTTGCGAAAATTAAAAAAGATTTTAGAACAAATTGCGATGTATGAATTAATGTTTCCAGCTTAAAATTGCCTCAAATTATACAATTTTGAAAATTTATACATTTTTTGATTGATTCTTCAATGTTGAATTATTAAACATTTTGGGTCAGACTTTTTTTCTTTATCGACTGAAAAATCTTTTTTGGTTAAAAATTTTGCACTCCCAGTCCAAAAGAATGAATTGTGTCATCCCTAGCTCAATTTGCATTTGCGTAAGTGTCGAAAAAAAGTTAAAAACTGAATTCGGCAAATTTTGAAAATAATGATTCTTCCTTTCAAAAATAATACGTTTGATATTACTGTCGTCAGACGTTTTACTAATGGCACTTCTGTTTTCTTTTTATTAACTTAGGCCTCAAAAAAAAAAAAGACTGATTTTCAAACCAAAAAAAAAGGCATTTTTATAAAAAGAGTTAATAATTCAGCACTGAAGAATTTATGAAAAAATGTATAAATTTTTAAAATATATAATTTTAGGCACTTTTAAGCTAGAAACATTAATTTATACATCGAAATTTGTTCTAAAGTCGTTTTTAACATTCGCTTAATTTTTTTTTTTTTAATCATAAACAAATTTTCCAGGAATCTAATGCAAATGTTGTTATTTATTATCTTGAAACTTGAATTTTTCCTACAATTTTTTGAAAATCCGGCAAAATCAAAAAAATTGCTTCAAAACCTTCCAGATTCTATTTTGAAGTTAAATTTTTTTTTAATTCATTTTTAGATTTCCTAGGAATTTTAATAAAAAAATTTCATTCCTTTGAAACTTTTCAAAATGCTTAGAAAGCTTTCAAATGTTATGTGTTTTCAAATATTTTCACGTTTTAAATTATTTTGTAATCTTTTCAAAACTTCTAGATATATTTTAACCTTACTCGATTATTTCGCAAATTAATAATTGTCCAATTGTTATTTATTATTCAATTTTTTTTTTAATATTTCTAAGTATTCTCTTAAAATTAATTTTTGAAAATAAAAGATCATTCTAAATTTTTCCAGCAAAGTTAGGAAAATTTTTTATTTTCTCAAAACCTGTAAAGAACCTTGGAAAGCTTGAAAATTTTATTTCGAAATCTTCCAAAATCTAAATTTATTTTTTTATTTTTCGAAATCTTTTCCAGTTTTAAATTAAGTTTAGATCTTCTCAAAACTTCTAAATATATCTTAAACTTACTCGAATTTTTTCCAAATTAATAATTCACTAAACATTTTTCAGTTTTTAATGAAAATCACTTTTTTTTGGTTGAAAATTAATTATTTTTGACCGAAAATTAAACTATTCCATGTTTGGTTGAAAATTCATTTCTTTGGTTGAAAATTCCTTAATTTTAAATAGTTTTGTGATAATTCATGTATTTTGTCACAAGTTAATCTTTTTGGGTAGAAAATTAATTTTTTCGGTTGAAAATTCAACTGTTTGGTTAAAATTTGTTTGTTTGTTAAAACTACATTTTTGTGGTTGAAGACTCATTATTTTAGTAAAAAATTCATTTCTTTGGTTTAAATTTTTATCGTCCTGTTGAAAATTCGCTTTTATTCAGTTAAAAATAAATTTGTTAACTGTAAATGTAACTATTGAATTTATGCTTGATAATAATTTATCTTTTTCAGTTGAAAATTCAATTATTTTGGTAGAAAATTAATATTTTTGTGTTGAGAATTAAATATTTTTGTTCAAAATTCATATCTTTGGGTTGAAAACTAAACTGTTTTGCCAGGGGATGACACTATTTATACTGTTGGACTGGGAGTGTAAAATTATTTAAGGATAATTTTGAGAAATGAGATAATTTGAGAAATAAACTAAATTTATGATGTTCGTTAATAAGTTTTCAAATGATGCCAAATTTTAGCCAACCAATAAATTAAAGCTACTGCAGTGGATTTGATAAAAATACTGAAAAATTTGTTCATAAAATTTCACATGAACTTGAACATTTCTTCCTTAATTTTCAATTTTTAAAATTCAAAGAACATATCGTTGGAATCTTTATAATTAGCAGATTTCCAATATTATATTTATCAATTACCAAGTGCTGATTTGAAAAAATGTTATAGTCCGCAATTTAGGCCTCAATTAGGTACGAAGGACTCCCGCTGACAAGGAGCGACGGCAGCAGTTCGGCTGAGTGAGGCGAAGCCGTGTAGTGGGGGAACCGTTCGCAGGTACCCAGGGCGTAATTGACCATCGCCCAAGGACGCTGACTAGGATCGACGGCAGCAGTTCGGCTGAGTGAGGCGAAGCCGTGTAGTGGGGGAACCGTTCGCAGGTACCCAGGGTGGAATTGACCATCGCCCGGAGGTCCGCCCTATCAGAGATAGAACCTTTTTATCCGCACTTTCCAAGATAGAACATTTGGACATGTGGATATAATATTCAATACAATTTCTCTATATCTTTTTTATATTTGTTATCGGGAATATTAAATTATTTCCAACTTAAATAAAGCCTTGATTCATACTGAAGTTAAGAGAGATAACGCTAGTTTATAACTGTCGTAACTGACCTATAAAAGAAGAGTCGTAGATTTACAATAGCTTCCCTTGGAACTATTTAAAAGATTTGCCAGAGAATCCGCTTATAATTCGCATCTCTCAATAAACATTTCTTCCGATTGATGGATGGCAAATTTAATTTGTTTTCACACGAATTATTGTTATTCCTTTTTTGGCCTGAAGGCTGACTTGAACGTCAGTCGCGAGTTTGCTTTTACAGCAGAACTCATCCGGTTGAAACTATCCCAGGTGAAATACGCATAGCGACGGAAATCTCGGTCTTTACGACGAAAAGTTATGAGCTATAAATCATAGCTATACTTAACCAGAATTTTTGCCTTGAAAAAAACTCGACTTTAAAACCAAACTAAATTCACCAGTCTTTACTCGGCCTATACTCAATAAAGCATCACGATAAATCAACTAAACCTCTGATCTTTTAAAATCCATAACAGGAATCCTGTTTTTAAAGTGAATGGGGATAAATAATTTTAAAGCTGATTTCCATTGTTCAGAGCCCAGGTCTTTTTTTAATGAGAATAAAGTCGCTTTTCGAGCAATGAAGTTGCAGGATTTTACCTCGGATTTTACATTATGACTTTGGTTTCTGCTCATATTTTTCAGGCATTAAAAACTAAGCTGCAGATTTACGAAACGAAATAGGGCAAACCAAAATCTTTTCATATTTTAATTATTGTAAGAACTTGACTGCAAGTTTTTGCAACTGATTCAAAGTTTATTTCTGAAGAATATTAAATTTGAATATTTTACAGTAAGGCCTTTGAGAAACATTTTTAACTTATAGCAACCCGGGTGGAAAAATTTTTACAAAACAGTACAACATTTCTACAACTGTAATTATTTGTTAAAACATGTACTTTAAAAAAAATGTACAAAATTCAACAGAAAAATATAATTAAATACAAATAGCTAATTTTTTCTTGTAGTTTCTTGTAGAAAAGTATAACAATGAACTCTATAAGTTTCTACAATTAAAAAATTTTTACAAATTTTTATTAATATTTTTTTTACTTTGTTGTAAAAATCTACAAGGTATTGAAAAAACGACAAGATTTTACATTTTTTTAATTTGGGTGTTTGACGTCATGAAAAAAAAACTTTTGATTTGACGCAAATTATTGTAGAAAATTGCGAATCTTTACAAAAAAATACAAGATTTCACCAAATTTGGAATTTCACCTACAAGAAACTACAATTTTTAAAAAATATTACACTATTTCAGTTATGCAAGATTTTCTTCAAATTAAAATTTCACCGAGATATTCATCTATTAAACGTAGTTTTAAATCGGAGATGCTATATTTATTTTTCATAATAATTGGATGTAAATTAATTGAGATAGGGAAATGCATTTTAATGGAAAAACTTATCAAAAATCCAAAATTTACAAGTTTTCTCAGATCTTCAGAGGTTTTAAGAAAATAAAAAAAAATTTCAAGATTGGTGGTAAAATTTAAAATGATGTTTTACTTCGAAAAATGAATGTTAAGAGAATATTGAAGAAGATTTTAAAAACAAAATTGATTAATAAATAACAATAAAACCATTATTAATTTGGAAAAAATTCGAGGAAGTTTATGATATGTAGATTTTTAAAGATTTTTGATTTTTTTGGTTTCAAAATAATGAAAATTTTTTAACAAAATTCCTAGGAAGACTGAAAATCATTATGTTTTAAATTAATTCTAAAAGAATATTTAAAAGGATATAAAAAATTATCGAAAAAAAATCTGGAAGATTTTCAGGCAATTTTTCTAATGTTGCACAATTTTCGAAAAATTTTAGGGAAAATTCGGGTTCCAAGATAATAACAAAATTTTCATTAGGTTCCTGAACAATTTTTCAATGATTTTTTTAAAACAAATTTTTAAAAGAAGATGTACAAATATTTCAAAACAAATTTCAACGATTAAATTAATGTTTCCAGCTTAAAATTGATTAAAATGATATAATTTTGAAAAACTGTAATTTTTTTATTTATTCTTCAATTTATAGCATTGAAACTGATAGTGTGGATTTATATTTTTTGGAATCTTCGAAACATACAATTTATAAAAGTTGAAAATTGAAATTTTTGCAATTTAACAATTTTGAATTTGAATTTTGTTAAATAAAGAATTTTCACAATTTTTCTATTTTTCAGCAATTTTTATTCAATCTTAATGATCAGAACAGAGTGGCCGTCAAGGAAAATAAATTTTTAATTTTCAAATATAAATTTTAAATTGGTTTATTCCGTTTATAAAAGATTCGATATTGAAAATGCACCAAGATTAAGATTGTCTTGGAATATTAATTGTGGGAAAAAATTAAAAATTGACTTGGTAAAAATTTGGGAATTTTTAAAGCGAAGTTTTGCGGCCACTCTGGCCTTTCCGTGGAGAAATTGCCCAATTTGAAGCCGATTCCCGACGTGGCCCCGATCGGGTTAGCTCAGTGTGGCCCTGATCATGACTACTGTTGTGGTCCTGATCGGGGCCACATCGGGCTAACCACTGTAAATCAGAGTTAGTTCAAAAATTATAATAAATCAAATTTCAAATAATGAATAATAAATAAAAGTGATTAAATAATCAATCATTTTTAGTTTAGTGACCAATGTAATGTTAAAGAAACCAAATGAATAACTAACAATTGTTAGTTAATTATTTGCTTTGTATTTCTATTTCTATTTTTTCTTCCTCCTCACAATAATTTTTTTGTTTGAAAATGTTCTTATATGGTTAAAAATTAAACAATTTGTTTGAATATCATCTTTTTTAGTTTAAAATTTAACTGTTTTGTTGAAAATTCAACTATTTTTTTTTAATTCATGTTTTTAGTTTAATCATAATTTTTATATATAAACGCAACTGTTTGGTTGAAAATTTATCTTTTTTCGGTAGAAAATACAGCTGTTTGGTTGAAAAATTCATTATTTTAGTTGAAAATTTATTTCTTCGGTTGAAAATTCGTTTTTTGTTGTTGAAATTTAACTGAAAAATTTTTATTTTTCTAAAATTCGTCTTCTTGGTTGAAAAATGCATTATTTTAGTTGAAAATTTAGCATTTTGGTTGAAGATTCGTTTTTTGTTGTTGAAATTCAACTTTTTTTTACTGAAAATTCAACTTTTCCATTTTTGGTTGAAATTTTTTATTTTTTTTTTATTTGAAAATTCAACTATTTGTTTAAAAATTCATGTATTTTGTTGAATTCGTCTTTTTCGTTTCAAAATTCATCTGAGATGTTAGAAATTTGATCTATTTTCGTTCAAATATCTTGATGAAAATTTAATGATTTTGTTGAAAATTCAACTGTTTTGTTGAAAATTCGACTATTCTGTTAAAAATGTATTGTTTTTTTTTGTGTTTTGAATATCAATTATAAAATTTGTTGTTGAAAATTAATCTTTTTGTTGAAAATTCAACTGTCTTCTGAAAAATTCGTCTCTTTTGCTTTAAAGTTCAACTATTTGGTTGTAAATGTTCGGTAAAAAATTAATTTGATTGTTATTGAAAATTCATCTTTTTTGTAGAAAATTAATCTTCTTGGTAGAAAAGTCGTCCTCTTGATGTGAAAATTCATATATTTTTGTATTTTAATCTTTTTGGTTGAAATATCAACTGTAACATTTTTGTTTAGAATTTATCTTTGTAGGTTGAGAATTAAAAAATTTGGGTTTAGAAGTCAAGTGTTTTCTAAAACATTCGACTTTTTAGTTCAAAATTTTGAAATTTGAAAATTGGAAAATCATCTTGGAAAGTTGAAAATTCCACAATTCAGTTAAAAATTGTAATCTGTAATTGTTTTATTGCGTTTATAAAAGATTCTGTGTTAAAAATGTCATAAAATTAAATTCTAGTCTTTGAATATTAATGATAAGCGAAAATGAAAAATTGGTCAGTAAAAAATGAGGGAAAATTTAGGGAATTTTGATAATTAAGTTTTGCAACCATCCTGCAGAAGCTGATTTCATTCTTTGAAAGATATATGTACAACTTTATTAGGTTTGTCTTTATTTAAAAAAATTATTCCAGAAAATTCGGATTTTCAAGAATAACTGTTGAATTCCTGAATAAAATGATTTCAATAAAAAAGATACAAATGGAACTAAAAATAGGGGCTTATAAAAAAATAAAATTATAATTTTGAATGGCACAATTTGTAATTAGTATAATAATATTACAATATGTGAAAATTGTACATAAATAATAAATTAATAATAAATAGTAAATAATTAATAATAATAAATACAGTTATAAAACTCATATTGCCAAAGATTTCACAAAGACTTCAAAGATTGCACAAACATTTCAATGATTTCTCAAAGATTTCAGAAAGATTTCAATAATTTCACAAATATTACCAAATATTTCAAATTTTGTTTGAATATCTCGCAAAGCTTTCTAAAGATTTCAAAAATATTTTACAAAAATTTCACAAAGACCTCTCAAAGATTTCGAAGATTTAAAACAGATTTCAAATATTTCACATATATTTCCGATAGATTTTAAAGATTGCACGAAGATTTCAATTATTTCCCAAAGATTTCACAATAATTTCTATCAAAAATTTCAAAAATATTTTGCAAAGATTTCAAATATTTAGCAAAGATTTTGAATAGTTTTGAAATATTTTGGATGGATTTGAAAGATTTCATAAAGACTTCAATGATTTTCCAGAAATTTCACAAAGATTTCAACAATTTCACAAATATTTCAAATATTTCGCAAAGATTTCCAAAGATTTCAATAATTTTACAAATATTACCAAATATTTCAAATATGTCGCAAAGATTTCTAAAGATTTCACAAGAATTTTAATAATTTCACAAAAAGTTTTAACAAAGATTACAATGATTTCCTAAAGATTTCACAAAGATTTCAATAATTTCGCAAATATTACCAAATATTTCAAATATTTCGCAAAGATTTCCAAAAATGTATATAATTTTACAAATATTACCAAATATTTCCAAAGATTTCACAAGGATTTGAATAATTTCCCAAAGATTTCGTGAAGATTACAATGATTTCCCAAAGATTTCACAATGATTTCAATAATTTCACAAATATTACAAAATATTTTAAATATTTCGCAAAGAGTTCGATGATTTCTTAAAGATTTCACAAATGTTATGAAATATTTCATAAATATTTCCAATATTTCGGAAAAACTTCCAAAGATTTCACAAAGAGATCCAAAGACATCAGAAAGGTTTCACAAAGATTTCAAAGATTTCGGATAGATTTAAAATATTTCTAAAGAGTTCAATAATTTTACAAATTTTACCAAATTTTTTTCAAAGAGTTCCAACGATTTCACAAATTTTTAATAATTTCCCAAAGATTTCACAGAGATTACAATGATTTACCAAAGATTTCAATAATTTCATCAATATTACCAAATATTTCAATAATTTCATAAATGTTATGAAATATTTCATAAATAATTCCAATATTTCGCAAAAACTTCCAAAGATTTCACAAAGATTTCCAAAGATTTCAGAAAGGTTTCACAAATATTTCAAAGATTTCGGATAGATTTAAAAGATTTCTGAAGATTTCAATAATTTTACAAATTTTACCAAATATTTTTCAAAGAGTTCAAGGATTTTAATAATTTCCCAAAGATTTCACAGAGATTACAATGATTTCCCAAAGATTTCACAAAGATTTCAATAATTTCATAAATATTACCAAATATTTCAAATATGTCGCAAAGATTTCCAAAGATTTCACAAGGATTTTAATAATTTCACAAAGATTTCACAAAGATTACAATGATTTCCCAAATATTTCGCAAAGATTTCAACAATTTCACAAATATTACCAAATATTTCAAATATTTCGCGAAGAGTTTAATGATTTCTTAAAGATTTTACAAATATTTCAATAATCTCACAAATTTTATCAAATATTTCAAATATTTCGCAAAAATTTCCGCAGATTTCAATGATTTCTCAACGATTTTTAATATGTCACAAATATTTCAGACGATTTCAAAGACTGCACAAAGATTTCAATGATTTCCCGAAGATTTCAATAATTTCATGAATATTATCAAATATTGCAAAAATATTTATAATATTTTGCAAAGATTTCCAAATATTTCAAAAATATTTCAATGATTTCATAAGATTTCACAAAGATTTCAACAATTTCACAAATATTACCAAATATTTCATAAAGATTTCAATAATTTTACAAATATTACCAAATATTTCAAATATGTCGCAAAGATTTCCAAAGATTACACGAGGATTTTAATAATTTTCCAAAGATTTCAATAATTTCACAAATATTACCAAATATTTCAAATATTTCGCAAAGAGTTTGATGATTTCTTAAAGATTTCACAAATATTTCAATAATCTCACAAATTTTATCAAATATTTCGCAAAAATTTCCGAAGATTTCAATGATTTCTCAAAGATTTTTAATATGTCACAAATATTTCAGACGATTTCAAGACTGCACAAAGATTTCAATGATTTCTCGATGATTTCAATAATTTCATGCATATTATCAAATATTGCAAAAATATTTCTAATATTTTGCAAAGATTTCCAAAGATTTCAGAAATATTTCAATGATTTCATAGGATTTCACAAAGATTTCAACAAGTGCACAAATATTACCAAATATTTTTAATATTTCGCAGAGTTCAATGATTTCCTAAAGATTTTACAAATATTCCAATAATTTCACAAATTTTATTAGATATTTCAAAAATATTTCAAATATTTCGCAAAAATTTCCAAAGATTTCAACGAATTCTGAAAGATTTTACAGATTTTGAATATGTCACAAATATTTCAGACGATTGCAAAGACTGCACAAAGATTTCAATTATTTCCCGAAGATTTCAATATTTTCATTAATATTATCAAATATTGCAAAAATTTTTCTAATATTTTGCAAAGATTTCCAAATATTTCAGAAATATTTCAATGATTTCATAAGATTTCACAAAGATTTCAACAGTTTCCGAAGATTTCACAAAGATTTCAATAATTTCACAAATATTACCAAATATTTCAAATATGTCGCAAAGATTTCCAAAGATTTCACGAGGATTTTAATAATTTCACAAAGATTACAATGATTTCCCAAAGATTCCACAAAGATTTCAACAATTTCACAAATATTACCAAATATTTTCAATATTTCGCAAAGAGTTCAATAATTACTTAAAGATTTTACAATTATTTCAAGAATTTCACTATTGCTATCAAATATTTCAAAAATATTTCAAATATTTCGCAAAAATTTCTAAAGATTTCAATGATTTCTCAAAGATTTTAAAGATTTTGAATGTGTCACAAATATTTCAGACGATTTCAAAGATTGCACAAAGATTTAAATGATGTCCCCAAGATTTCAATAATTTCATAAATATTATCAAATATTGCAAAAATATTTCTAATATTTTGCAAAGATTTCCAAAGATTTCAGAAAGATTTCAATGATGTCTCAAAGATTTTCAAGATTTCACAAAGATTTCCCGAAAATTTTAAAGGTTTCGCAAGGATTTCGGATAGATACAAAAGATTTCACAAAAACTTAAATTATTTCCGACAGATTTCAATAATTTCACAAGTATTATCAAATATTGCAAAAATATTTCTAATATTTCACAAACATTTCCCAAGCTTTTAGAAAGTTTGCACAAAGATTTGAATGATTTCCCAAAGATTTCAATGATTTTCCAAAGATTTCAAATATTTCGGATAGATTTAAAAGATTTCTAAAGATTTCACAAGGATTTTAATAATTTCCCAAATATTTCAATAATTTCACAAATATTACCAAATATTTCAAATATTTTGCAAAGATTTCCAAAGATTTAAATAATTTTACAAATATTACCAAATATTTCAAATATGTCGCAAAGATTTCGATAGATTTCACAAGGATTTTAATAATTTCACAAAGATTACAATGATTTTCCAAAGATTTCAACAATTTAACAAAATATTACGAAATATTTCAAATATTTCACAAAGCTTTCCAAAGATTTCAATAATTTTACAAATATTACAAAATATTTCAAATATGTCGCAAAGATTCCCAAAGATTTTACAAGGATTTGAATAATTTCCCAAAGATTTCGCAAAGATTAAAATGATTTCCCAAAGATTTCACAAAGATTTCCCAAAGATTTTAATAATTTCACAAATATTTTAAATATTGAGGAAAGAGTTAAATGATTTCTTTAAGATTTTACAAATATTTCAATAATTTCACAAATGTTATCAAATATTTCCCAAAAATTTCCAAAGAATTCACAAATATTTCAGAAAGGTTTCACAAATATTTCAATAATTTCACAAATATTACCAAATATTTTAAATATTTCGCAAAGAGTTCAATGATTTCTCAAAGATTTTACAAATATTTCAATAATTTCACAAATGTTATTAAATATTTCAAATATTTCGCAAAAATTTCCAAAGATTTCACAAAGATTTCCAAAGACTTCAGAAAGGTTTCACAAAGATTTCAATGATTTTCCAAAGATTTCAAAGGTTTCGGATAGATTGAAAAGATTTCACAAAGAATTCAATTATTTCAGTTAGATTTTTGGAAAAATTCGAACGATCCACTGAATTTAATTATTCGATTCCAGAGGGGGCAAATTAATACTTTGCCACTCCTTGATCGATTTGGGGGGGGGGGCATTGCCCCTGTGCCCCCTGGGGCTCCCCAGCCTCTAGGTAGATTTAGTAGATGCTTATAATGTCCATTTGTTCACCGATTACAGAAGTTATGTATCCCTAGTTAAGATTTCACTTTTCTTTCAAGAAGTATAGGTCGATCTTTTTAAGGTATAAGGTGAGCTATAAGGATTCCTGAAAATAGTTCTGGTAGTTAATTAATTCCAGCCAGGTTTTGAGGGTTCCTAAGGACCTGAGAGAAAGTTTTTACCTTCGTCAAGCAGCAGGTAAGCCAGCTGGAGAGGAAACTGACTCGTGACCTACCCTGCAGGTATAGGTTTAGTTTAGATTTTAGAAACCTGCATTTTCCCCTCACACGAAAGACAATGCAAGTCGGTGTGATGGCGAGGAATTAGATAGGTGTCATGTTCCCTTTAAAACTGTTATAAACTGCAACGCCGAGTGGAGTTACCAGGGCAGAATGTTCCAGTCGAGTTGACACTGATTTCATAATACTGGAGTTTAAAGCGACTACTTCAATTATTCCAAAGCTGCTGTGAATTGCAATAGTGTAATGTTATCCATTTTACTGGCATAAATATATAGTGATAACAGAGTTGGAGAAACTAAACTTTCTCATGTAGCTCGAATTTTACCAGAATTAAAATTAGAGATATATGTGACGTGCGCCGAGGAAAGGGGGGGGGGGGCTTTTACTCTAAGAAAATCGAAATCGAGGTTTTTACACCTTTCGATAGTTTTTGAGTTGCTCTTTTTAATGAAACCATCGAAAAAAAATTTCGAGCTTTATTATTGCTAATAATTGAGTTGTTAGGTACACTATTTGGGTAAAAATAATGTGATCTTTCATATTTTGCAATAAAAAATTGATTTTTTAAACAATTTCTATTAGAAAATGGACTTGCGATTTTTTACTAGTCGCGGAAAGTGAAAAATACAAGGCCAAAAGAACACAAAGGCACTTGCGGACGACGCACTGAGAAAAAAAATTTTTGGATCCAAAGAAATCCATTTCTTTGATTGTATTCATTTGAGCCAAAAAAAACATTTACTTAATTGTACTAAATATTGTTTAAAAGCAACAAACTCGTGCATTGATTCAAAGGAATCATTTCTTTGGGCGCCATTTCTTTGAAATAATGAAATATTTCTTCGCCTCAGAATATGAGATAATTAACTCAAGGAATTGATATCTTTAAAACTAAGAACCTAGTTTCCTTAAATCTTGCTTTCGCATCCAAAGAAATATTTTTTTAGTTCAATAATTTTGAGCCTTTGAATTAAAAAATATTT
>CAKNYM010048730.1:44150-54330 GCA_932195095.1 Andricus curvator
ATAAATAACTACAAGTGTGGGCTCACCACACCCACGATGTGCCAACAGCACTCATGTCAGTATTCTTGAATGGTCACCCATCCAAGTACTAACCGCGTCCAACGCTGCTTAACTTCAGTGATCTGACGAGAACTGGGTTTTTTCAGCGTGGTATGGCCGTTGCCATAATCGTATGGTATGGTATGGTATTGGTATGATTTGAGTTTACCCCTCGGGGCCTTCACAGTGATAAAATAGAGTCTATTTTGTTACTGATAATAATCTGGTAAATGAATCAGTATTTATTAATATTTACATATACAAGTTGGCATTACTTTTTTAGAAATATAGACACTCATTACATGTATATTCAATAAGTTTAAGATTTCAATTATTGATTTGACCTCGAAGCTAATTCAATCTCCATAATAATAAGTATTATTCAGAACAAAACAGAATCAATATTTTAATTCTTTTTATTATTGATAAATCAATTGTCTGGTGTTATGTATAGATATTATAGAATATAGGATCAAAATTAGTTTATCCAACGAAATCTAGTTTGATGAAATTAATCTGTACACCGATATTCTAAAATATACTCTTCATGTCTGAATCCGTAATGCATGATTCGAAATTGAAGTTTAATAAAACGTAATAGGTACAAGAATAAAATTGTAGACTGCATACGAAAATACTCTAAAATTAATTTTTGTAAACCATCATTTTTATCATGCCAATTATGCAATTCTTACCATTTCATCACAATTTACTATTGTCTATATTTAAAAAAGGTGTTGATATCTAAAAAAATGTATAATACAGAAAAATAAATTTTTCTATATAAGGAATAGTTTAGCGAGAACGAAACTCACAGGATATCTCCCTTATAAAAAAAAGACTAGAAAAAACCGAACATGGCCTTTTTGAGGAAATTTTATCTTTTCAGTTTTTTCGAAAAATGTACGACTGGTATTTTGATTCTTCAAGTTTTTTGAAGAAATTTGAATGAGTGTAGATGACACTACAAGATATCGCAAAGAGAAGTACATTATGCCAATTTTTTCCTAAGATACAACTTTCTAAAAAAAATTTCCGTCGATTTTTTAATCATTTACCTATATATTCTCATATTTTACATAGGAAAACAATATATTAGAGCCACAAACAATTCCGTGACCTCATCAAAGACAAACTTCCTGATTTCATATGAAATCGGTCATTCGATTATAAAAGCTGTATATTTTTTAATACAATCAATGATTGGTAGAAACGATTCAAAAACTCAAAGTTTGTGTCATATTTGAAATATTATTTTTCAATTTCTTCAGAAATGAAGTATTTGAACCACATTTTTCATCCGTCATTTTCAAGAGCAGATAATATATTATTCAGAAATTCTATTGTTGTAAGTCATGCAACAACCCGATTCAATAAATAAAAGTTTATTTCATCTCAATAAATAATTACACTCGATGAGTTTTCATAAAACTAATTTGTTTAGAATATGTAGGACAGTAGAGAATGATTCAAAAACCAAAGGAGCTATTGTCTATTGAGATTAGATCACAAATTATGTTATAAAGAGTTTTCAAAAAACACCAAATGTCAAATACCTATTATCAGAAAAATAATTACTGAAATCGATCGCAGTTATATTTTTTCTGCTTCTGTAAACCGTTTTTCAGTTTGAGGATATGTCAATCTATCTATCCTAAGAACCGCTTTATTAATTATTTGCCTCATTTGTCTATTCAAACAAATTCGACTCAATCCAATATGCTTCGCGAAACCCTCATTTCACACCTTCTTTTCTAATTAAAAGTGGATAGGTGTCTCATGATCTCTGGAAAAATGGGTTAAGCAGTAAAGGAGGGTAGCTTATTTAAAAAACAAGAATTACTTACACCACGTTGGATTGTGGCTGTAATCCTTTGATCTTTCAATTTGGCAGCAGGACCTATCTCGGAAAATCTTGGTTACACGCTGAATGGAGAAGTGGAGAAAAAAAAACAGAAAGCGAGAATAACATCCGGAAATAAGAGACACATATACCGAGATCAGAGTCTCGAGATAGAGCGAGGAAAACCGCCTTGCTGCAATGAACCTGCATATATCTCTGAATTCACGGTATTCAGCATTCTACTTAATTCACAGCGCGTCCGTGGGTGCAGATGGTTGGATAGGATGCATAATTTCGAAATTTTTCGTCGACACTGGGTCACCGGGAGATAAGTCATTTGTACTCTCGCCAGAAAAGGTCGAACGCCATTATAGCTTCCTCCATGACCAAAGAACAATAACGACGTTAGCTTCGCTACGTGCAGCAGCAGGCCTCAAATTGAAATTTCAGAGCTTAATGCTTTCATTATACCTAGAAAGGACCAGAAAAATAGGTCAAATTCAGTTGGTATGTCTAGGTCTCTAAGAAGAAGATAAATGATCTTTTAGTCAAATTATAGAGGTTTCTCGTTAAACGTTTCAGATCAGAAGAGAACTCATGAAGAATTTAGAAACAGATGTTTGTTAATGTTAGGCAAGACAAAACTTTCTTCAATGCATCGGATTTGTGAAATGTAAGAGAATAAGTAAGAGTTTTGAAGTAATAAAGTGAAACATATTTGTTGAAATTTGAACGGGCTAAACTATGAAAATCCTTAGTGAAGAATTTGCCAAGCCTCAAGCTCACGTAGTCACCGTATCAACTATGCTTGAGGAGTGACATGCATGAAGAGCTTTGTCAGAACTATCTATATCCCGTTTATCCATGACGTGCTTTGTATTATATCTCTACGTACGACTTGCACCCTAACACTACTAGCTGGTACATCGTTTACTACATGAAAGCTCACCCACATCCTCACTCGTGGCAAGATGGTGGCAATATTTGCGCTCTTGTGACAGGTCGACAATGAATCCGACCCCCGATATGCCACCCCCTTTCTCTCTGATCCTCGATCCTCCCTTTAGAATTCCCGGTTCCGCACCAGATACGTCACCGTGGATTATCTTTCGTTTAAAATTACTTCGTAGATTCATAATTCGGTCTTTTAACTTAAGCTACGTTCATTGCTTCTAAGTTTTGTTTTGTAAAGTTAGTATCCACTATAAACTTATTCTTCTGATTATTTGAATTTTGAAATAAGGGGCTGCTCCCCTCAGGACATTTGAAAACAAATGATTAAATGTAAATTTAACAATCAAGCTTCCACTCATATTTGATACATAAAAAGAGAAGCTGATAATTTCGGAAGGAAATGAGGCGACTTTGTTATGCAAATATCTCACGGATGGAGAGGACCTACTTTTCTTTCCCGCAGAGCAGATCGTCGATAATCTGCAGCAAGACGTATGTATGTTCCTGCATAATGTAAAGCAGCAGCAGAAAAGCATTTCTCATGAGATCTCGTGCAGGGCTCTAGTCTCTTGGCTGGTGACGCTAATTTAAAAGTACAGGCAAGACACAAATCTGAGCCGAGTGTCTCTTCAACTCTCGCTGAGTTCAGTAGGTGAAGGAAAACTAGCGGAAGAAAATTTATACCACCAAGTCCCGAAACCCGAAGGATAAGTAGCTACCGCTTCCGTTGCACCGCAAGTAAGGATCCGGACAAGCGAAAGGAAGGAGAAACCCGCAGCTTTCACGGGCTCCCGACAAATTGTGAATGGAATGATGTATTGGTCTGCAAACAACGCACGGATGTAAAGGAGGAAACGTCGAACTAGCCTGGACCTCCCGTGAATTTCGGAGATGGAACGCTCCTGCGCTTTGCAGTATGGCCCAAAAGTCCACCCACGAAACCGCCCTTGTGCTTGCTGACCCCATTGTGCCATTTTGAAAAAAACTGACCCTCCGGATCTAGACCTAGTCCGAGGGGCCTTCAGGGAGTAGGGTGTCGAGACCCTGGCCTAGTGATCATGACACCATTTTCACGGTTACCAAAAATTTAGAGAAAGTTAAGCCCTAAAGTGGCGAGGAATGCGAAAAATCATAAATAAAGGTATAAATGCCCTGTTCAAGAGGAAGACGTCAAAAGATGGTCAATTTTAAAGGTCTTCTTCAGGGCTCGGCCGTCTCATTTTAGTTCAGATTTAGCTTTAGTTTGAAAGGCATTAAGTCACGCTCAATGCGTTTAAAATGGCCCATTCAAAGCCGGTAGCAATAAATGAGGTGATAGTCGTTCTTCCCTTTTTAACTTTAACTTTTTTGTCTTTTCATTATACTAGTTGGATTTAAGAATTTAGGTTTAGAAATAAAATTTACAGCCTGAATCTTTCCTGAATCCAAGAATTCTTTCTTTGTCTATTATATAACTATTATATATACTATATAACCCTTTGTAGGATTTACTTTTTAGGGTTTACTAGAAGAAAATGTTCTTTATCCTTTTGGTATTGATAATAAAAAAGTTAGGTCTGTGAATAGGAATACTCGAAAATGTTACAACTTAAGTATAGAAGTGTACTTAAAGTCAGGGATGAAATTAGAGATGAAAAATTCTTGAAAACGTGTGTACGATTAAATTCTGAAATTCAATAGACCATCAAAGTTGAATCCAAACCAATGTTTGAGGAATTGAAATTTATCTGGCAATTTAAATACCTTATTCTAAATTTGTGGATTAACACTGTGGATGCTGATTATATTTGAGAAGAAAAAATTGAGATGATAATGAAATAAAGCAGGTTAACTTTTTTAGCAAAAATGTTTGGTGAATGTTTTAGAATGCAAAATACACATTTTCGAATTTCAAAAAACTTTATTATCAGTTTGAGAACATTCTTGGTCAAAGTATGATTTTGGTCCACATTCGGACCCAGGGTCCAAAGCGGTTTCCCGCTGAAAAATCACGAGAAAGATAAGCGAATGCAAAATTAACATGTGTATATATTACTAAATACTAACAAATAAAATTCTATTCATTAAATAATTGTGAATTATTAATAATTCGATGCAAAATATTAGTGATCAACTTAAACTGTAAAAGATGTTATATTTTCATATTTTATAAATCTTTCTTACCATATTATACAATTTTAGACTGATTAGATAACAATTTTAAGTAATCGTTTTTGACTGCCTATTAAATCAATTATTTGTAAAAAAAACTTTATAATAAAAGTGTGTTAAGATCTTTACTGCGATTCATATTCATTTGATTTAAAAACTGAAAATTTCAATCCGTGATAACTTATTTGTTATGAATTTTTATCACAAGTAACATTTTCACAAAATGTTCTGCAAATTGGGAGCATTATTGATAAAAGAATTTTCTGAAAAAAATGTTTGTATAATTGTGTAAGAAAAAGAAGAAATATGATTCTAAAAACAATATAAATATTGTGCGCAGTTGGAGGATAGGATGAAAAACGCTTTTTTTCACAAATTACAACTTTTCAACTATCGTGAGTTCTCTTGTAAAAATTTCAAATTTTATAAAAATGATGTTTGATAAGTATTCCGGACCTTACGGATTTTCCTTTCAAATAATATATTGATATTTTTGTTTCAGGAAATGAAAAAATAGGAAAATGAAGGAAGATCGGTGCAACCTTTAAATATATGACATTCGTTGGAAATTGAAAGATTTTGACGTTAACTTTCATGGCTATTCGTGATGCCGTCGAACGATATTTTCCGATCTCGAGACGATCCCGACTCGATCCTAGCCTCCAGTATCGGGTGTAGATCGAGTCGGTTTTAGCTCGACTCGACTTTGGCTCGGGAAGTCGATATATCGATTCGGGATCGTGTCGGATTTTCGATACTCCTTCAACAGATGTGCACTTCTCAGTTGAACCGAGCGGAGAGGGAAATTTGACAAAGGGTTGATGTCAGTCGGTCCCCCCCTGCCTCCTCCACTGCCTGCTTAAACCGTTTTTGGCTGAAGTGAAAATGCTGAGAATTATTTTCCCCATAGTGGAAGAGTTATACTTTGGCTTACTAGTACATAATTTGAAACCTCTAAATGCAATTATAGATCCTATTTTCAACCTTCATTCAATTTTAAATTGTTTTTTAATGAAAAACAATCTTTTTTTAATATTTGGGAATATTGGACTGTTTATTTAAAAGGAGCGAATATAAAGCAGATATTGAAAAGTTTACAATTTCCAGCTGAATTTTTTTAAATAGAATGCATTCGATTGAATCGTGAAATTTTTACCAAGTAGTTCAACTTTCAATCAAGTAGTTGAATTTTCAACCAAGAGGTTCAATTTTCTACAAAAAAAAGACTAATTTTTCACAGAATACATGAATTTTTAGACAAAGAGGTAAATTTTCAAATTAAAAAGTTAAATGTGATACAAAAAATGAAATAGTAACATTTTCAATTAAAGAAATTAATTTTGTAACTGAAAAAACGAACAAAAAAAAAGTTGAATTTTCAAGTAAAGAAATTACTTTTCAAATCAAATGATGAACCTTGAACTGCAATACTTAAATTTTGAATAATACAATACATTTTCTAACAATAAATAACGTTTTTAAAAAAATAGTTAAATTTTTAAACAATAAAATGAATTTACAACAATGCGCTTCAACTGTTAACCATGTAGTTGAATTTCCAACCAAGACACTCAATTTTACACCAAAAAAACAAATTTTTAACAAACGCATGAATCTTCAACAATATAGTTAAATTCTCAACGAATTTTTACCCGAAATTCAAATCATTGGCAATATAATTGCAACAAGATTAGAAGAAAAATTGATTTCGTTCCATTTAAAAACGCCGAAAATTTGCATTTGTTTATATATTTGGTTTATAAAATAAACAAATATCAACGGATGGTACATTTTTTTTCATAAAACGTCATTAAAAATATCATTACAACAAGATTAAAAGAAACAAAGTTTTGTTTTTGCCTATTAATGTCTGTGACGTACATTTGTTTATAGAATTGATTCATAACATTTAGTCTTGAATTTTGATGCCCACGTTTAATCCAAAGTCCAATCAATAAAAGCAAGCAATTTTAAAGCAGGAATATACTTTGAAAACAAATATTCCTTAATGACGATTATTTGTTAATAAAATTTGCTTATAACAATTAGCTTTACAAGCTAACAATTATTATCTTCTTCCTTATATCGCTGTGCATTGAATCCAACTGACTTGAAGTATAAGAAAAAACTTTTCTAGGAGATAAAACATGAAATGCAAAAAAGCGACACTTTCGCTGTTTGCGTTAACATAAAAATTAAATGAACAAAAGAATAAAACATCCACTCTCAATGTTTTCTAGGAAATTTAGTCCGGAATTAAAAAAAAAAAATTTACAATTGGTGCTTTACTGCGTTCTAAATGTCATTTTGAACTTCGGTTTTCATTTCATTCCACTACGGACCGCTAGGTTACAGACACACATCTGGCGAAGGAGTATCGAAAACCCGACTCGATCCCGAGTCGATATATCGCATTCCGAGCCAAAGTCGAGCCGAGAGAAAACCGATCACGGGTATCGAAAACCCGATCCCGACTCGAGAAAAAACCGATGCGATCCCGACACGATCACGAGAACATATCGTATCGAACGGCACCACTAATTGCTATGAATAAAAGTCTTTTAAAAACTACATTACAAATAACTTGAAGAAAAATAAAAAGAGTAATAAATAACATTTTTCAAGAGATTCGCTTTCTTATAACCTGCGAAACATTATTTTTCCTGAGTGTAGCTATCAAAGGTACACTTAAAAACTGTTCAAAATTCGAAAGATTTTTATTAAACAACATTTTTTGTAATATGATATTGACCCAAGCAACAACTTTTGATCAATAATTAATTACCTAATTGGGAATGTAAATATGGATCAAACTTTGATTAATAATAACTTCGAAGGAGAGCGTTTGGTTCAAATTACATTTAAGGAATATCTGCAGAAGACTCTTAAGAACAATTATGTATAGCGCTTGAGTTTGGTTTATGGCGAAAGCACTTAAATAATGCGTTTAGAACTTTAAATTCATGATGCGTCAAATAGCTACTATCATTGAGACATTTACATTAATCTAAAGAACAAATATTCAATTATGAAAACCCAACCATAAATTGTTTTGTAATATCTCTGTAATTTATCACTTTTTATTCACAGACGTCCTTTGAAAATGATAAAAAAATAGAAAATCCGTTAGTTTCAAAACTCAGCTGCGATTTGTCTTTGTATAGGTTGATGAATCCTAAACGTACCTTCCAACACCTAAGTACTAAGAGATCCACCTTCACTCATTTGAAATTCCTCGAGTTCTTTTTAGACAAGACGCCAAGCATGAGCATCATAGTCATCAGTGTCAGCGTTGACAGTAAATTTCTTAACACTATCCTCTAGTCGGGAAGCTTTCAGCATTATCGGCAGTAACCTTCCGTCGCGTATCACTTTGTCGCTCACTCCTTTCTCCTCGGAAGATAAGAATGCGTGCATCCACTCCAAATAGTTCTCAACTCGTTCCATAATTTGAAGCGCCTGCCAGGAGGGAATGCGCGTATCCGACGATTAGTTAACCTGTCCCAGACTCTGACGTCTCGCTTCTTGATTTATTTAGGTCAGTTGACTAATCTTTCCTTCAGATGAGAGAGACTCATCAAATGAAGAATACACTATACACGGGACCAAAGAGACGGTCATTTGGCGGTTAGAGTTCCTCTTAATTTGAATTTGAAACGCGACTTACAAGAACTGGACGAGACATTTCATATCTCATGAGCTCATAATCTACTATGTATGCGTGCCACAAAAGAGATTTATGCGCGACTAGAAAAAGAATTTTTCTTTTTATTCTTGACGTTTACCGAGAACGATCCCAAGTCGAATTAAAGCTGAATTAGCCTTGCGGGAAAAAAATAACATTTAGTGTCCGCAGAAAGCGTCTCTTGTCCAATTTTTTGCTAGTGGTTTATTCTTCCTCCCAATTGCAGTTTGTAAAGGTCTTTCTTTGAGAAAAGAAGATTAAAAGAGATTTAAGATGACAGGTTGATGATCGAATCTTTGAGACACCCGGGTGGTGAAATTTCATTTGATTAGCTTTCAAATACAAAATTCTTTGGTAATTACGAAACCCTCACAGCATGAGATATCGGCGGGATATTCCATTTATTTTTCAGGATGTCCTGGGCATATCCCAGGATATCCTAGGAATATTGCGAATGATATCGTACAGGGCGGAAATCTCGGTATCAGGCCTCAGGACCCTAAACTACCCTATTTTCAAGATTTGGTCCCTATGGTACCCTATTTGCAGCCCATAATGTATCTTCAAAAAAATGTATAATAAGATCAAAGCTTTCAAGAGTCACGGATTTGGAAAAAAGTAGCAAATCAGGGAGTTTCTGCAAGAAGAAGTAACTGCCACACAGTCACTACCCGTGCAGAAATCGCCATATATTTTCCCGAATACCGATCTGGCCCTGATCGGTTTAGTATCTTCGGAGCCAGATCGGGATAATTCCATGGCCCAGACTTTAATTGGAATTTTCCAAAAACTTCAAATTTCAATACTTTTCGAAAATACTCCTTTTCAACTCAGAATTAAATTCATTTTAAGAAATTCCCGGCATCAATTCATAATTTTTTTTTTAATTTCCCGTTCTAGTTCAGTTGTTGTTGAAATTAAAAAATGCCCTATTCCAATCCAGAATTTTAATTCTTTTCGAAAATTACTCGTTTCAACTGAGAATTAAGTTTCTTCTGAAAAGTTCCCTGTTCCAATGTAGACTTTTAATTCTTTTCGAAAATTACCCGTTTCAACTAAGAATTGAGGTTATTTTGAAAAGTTCCCTGTTCCAATGCAGACATTTGATTCTTTTCGGAAATACCCAATTACAGCTCAAAATTGATTAAAATTTTAAAATTTCCTGTTCCAACTGAGAATTTATTCAAATTTGAAAATTCCGTTTCAACTCAGAATTATAATTCTTTTGAGAAATTTCCGGATCCAATTCATAATTTCGATTCTTTTTGAAAATTACCCGTTTCAACTCAAAATTATAATTATTTTAAAAAATCCCCTCTTCCAATACAGAATTTTAATTCTTGTTGAAAATGTCCAGTTCTAGCTCAGAATTAAAATTATTTGAAAAAACTACCTGTTCCAATCCAAAATTGTAACTCTTTTCGCGAATCACACGTTTCTAATCAAAATTAGAATTATTAAAAAAAAAACTCCCTCTTCCAATTCAGAATGTTAATTCTTTTCGAAAA
>CAKNYM010048730.1:54340-96709 GCA_932195095.1 Andricus curvator
ATTCTTTTCGAAAATTTCCAGTTCTAGCTCAGAATTAAAATTCTTTTTAAAAACTCCCTGTTCCAATCCAGAATTTTAATTTTTTTTGAAAATTCAGCGTTTCTACTCAGAATTAGAATTCTTTAAAAAAATTCCCTGTTCTAATCCAAAATTGTAATTCTTTTCGCGAATTACCCGTTTCCAATCAAAATTATAATTATTTAAAAAAATTCCCTCTTCCAATTCAGAATGTTAATTCTTTTCGAAAATTTCCAGTTTTAGCTCAGAATTAATATTTTTTTGAAAAATTCCCTGTTCTTGTCCAGAATTTTAATTCTTTTTGCGAATTACCCGTTTTGACTCAAAATTAGAATTATTTTTAAGAAATTCCCGCCAAGGACTGGGGCGGACATTGTAAAGAACGCAGTCAAAAAGACTAAAAATTATGTATAATGATATATAATGCAATTGGTCGGGGCCAGGTCTGGTACCGATCGGGCGCCAGATCTGGCTCCGATCGGGCCGTGTGTTTCATCAGCGATCGGGCCCAGGTCCGTTTTCCAGATCTGGGCCAGATTTGGCCTGGTCTGGGCCAGGTCTGGGCCGGAGCAAAATTTCTACACGGGTATTAGTCACTTTTTTCTCAACTCTCTTTTTAGTTAGTTTTTAAAGATAAATTAATTGTAGTCACTTTTGTAAATAGAATGATCACTTTAGTCACTTTTCTTTCAATAAATTAACCCATGGGTTAATCTCTATATTCAGTATATATTCTATACCTATTTCTGAATTGTCTTGAATTATTTCGCAATATGTCGTGATATTTTTAAAGATTCCAGGAAATTTGTGTTCAAATCTAAGGAATTTCCATGAGCTTTTAAAAGTTTCAAGGGATTTCAAAGAATTTTAGGGATTTTTAAAAGATTCCAAGGATTTTTTAAATAATTTCATCAATTTGAAGGGATTTCAAAGCATTTTAAATATTTTAGAATAAAATTTTTTCTAGAATTTCGGAAGTTATCGAACAATTTTACAAGACCTATCCTATACTGTTTTGAGATACACATTTTAAAGATTTAACGGGAGTTTATATGGTTTCTGAGGATTTCAATGATTTTAAGGGGTTTTTAAGGCTCTCAAGGTATTTCAATAAATTTTTCAGGATTTCGGGAATTATTAGGGTCAAAGATTTCAAAGATTTGAAGATATTTGATATTATTTTTTTGGAATTCACCCTGCATTCGTATTCATTTATCCTGAATTCTTTTGTAATTATTTGGAATTCTTTTTAATTTTTCAATTCACTTGAATTCTTCTAAATTCACTCAATTCTACTTATTCAATAGATTGTTATTATTTTATAAATTTTTCATTTAATTTATCATGCTGATCAATTGATAAAATGATCGAGGGATTTGAATTATTTTAATGGATTTTTTTCAAATTCCTTAGCATTTTCAAGAGCTTTAAAAAATGTCAAGGGATTTTAAAAGATTTTAAGGGATTTTAAATATTTTAGGAAATTTTTTTTTTTTGAATAGTTTGAAATGATTTCAAAGACTTAGAAATATTTCAGGGTATTTAAAAAGATTGCAAGGCATTTCAAGAAATTTGAACAATTTCAGGAGATTTCCAATGGATTTAATAATTTTAAGGGATTTTAATATTTTGTTGTATTTCAAAGAATTTATTCACAAAAAGTGAGGGATTTCGTAGGTTTTCAAAAATTTCAAGAGTTTTTCAAATATTTTTTGCAATTCATTGGGAATTCACTCTGAATACTTATTAATGTATCCTGAATTCTTTTAAATCCTTTTGAATTCTTCCTTTAAATTCGCTGAAATTTTACTGAAATCAATGGAATTTTTATATTATTTCCAATTCCTTTGAATTCTTTTTATGGTTTTGTAGTCATTAGTCACTTTTTTGTTGGAAATTAGTAGGGTCTTAAAGATTCTAAGAGATTTGAAATTATTTTTTGGAATTCACCCTTAATTCTTAATTCACTTGTATTTTTCTAGATTTACTCAATTCTACTTTGGCCTTATCAATGGCTTTTTTGAATTTTTAAAAGTTTTTTAAAAATTGATCCTGGAGTCTTTTATCTTCATCCTGAATTCTTAGGCATTTCATGAAATTCTTTTGAATTCCCTTAAATTTTTCTCAACTTATTTCAAATTTATTGAATTCAGTGAAGTTTTTTCACATTTTAAAATTGTTTTCAATTCATTTGAATTTTCGTTTCCATTCAACTTGCATTTTTATGAATTTCATATAATTCTTCTCGTTTACCTTAAATTCCTCTAAAATTATTTTAATTTTACGGAAATGAATGGAATTTTTTTGATTTAAAAAATTTTTCCGATTCAGTTGTATTATTTTGAATTTAACTAAATTGTTTCGAAGTTTTATAAATTTATACTGAATTTATTGTTTAGTTGAAAATTCATTTTTTTTGCTTGAAAAATCGATCATTCGACTTAAATTTGAACAATTATGTAAAAACATTAATTTTTTTATTGAGGATCCATAATTAGAGTTGGAATTTCAACTATTTGCTTTTAAATTAACTTTTATGTTGAAAATTCTACTTTATTGTAGAAAATTCGTCTTTTTGATTGAAAATTCAACAATTTTGTTGATAATTCGTTTTTTTTGTTCAGAATTTTTTTTATCAGAGTTTTTATCTGAAAATTTAACTTTTCTAATTTTGGTTGAAACTTTATCCTGTATATTTTATAATTTTAGAATTTAACTGTTTGTTAGAAAATTAAGTTATTTTGTTGAAAACTGATCTTTTTGGGTAGAAAATTAATCTTCTTTATTGAAAATTCAACTTTTTGGTTGAAAATTTGATTATTTGGTAGAAAATTCATATATGTCGTTAAAAAGTCGTCTTTTGTGTAGAAAATTATTCTTGTTTGTTGAAAGTTTAACTTTTTAGCTTAAAAACTTTACTTTTTTGTTGAAAATTCACCTTTCTTGGTTGAAAATGATTTTTTTTAAATAAAAATTCAACGGTCTTCTAAAAACTTTGTCTGCTTGTCTTGAAAATTCAAATATTTGATTGAATTGTAATCTTTTTTATGCTGAAAATTCTACTATTTGGTTAGAAATTCAACTATTTTGTTAAACATCTAATTATGTTTGGAAAATTAAATTATTTTTTAAAGTTATCATTTTTGGATGAAAATTCAACTACTTTGTTGAAAATTCATTTTTTTAGTAGAAGATTCATCTCTTTGGTTGAAACTTCAAATATTTTGATGAAAATGCGTTTCATTTTTAAATTAACTTTTATGTTGAAAATTCCACTTTATTGTAGAAAATTCGTCTTTTTGATTAAAAATTTAACAATTTTCTTGATAATTCGTTTTTTTTTCGTTCAAAGTTTTTTTTATCAGAGTTTTCATCTGAAAATTCAACTATTCCATTTTTAGTTGAAACTTTATCCTGTATATTTTATAATTTGAAAATTCAACCGTTCGTTAGAAAATTAATTTATTTTGTTGAAAATTTTTTTTGTTGGGTAGTAAATTAATCTTGTTCGTTGAAAATTCAACTTTGTGGTAAAGAATTTAATTATTTAGTAGAAAATTAATATATTTCGTTAAAAAGTCGTCTTTTGGGTAGATAATTATTCTTGTTTGTTGAAAGTTCAACTTTTTTATTGAGAATTTAACTATCTTGTTGAAAATTCATCTTTCTTGATTGAAAATCATCTTTTTCGTTGAAAATTCATTTTTTTAGATTTGAAAGACTGCTGTTTTTAAAAATATTCGACTTTTTAGCTGGAAAACTTTACTTCTTTGTTGAAAATTCAGCTTTCTTGGTTGAAAATGATTTTTTTCAATAAAAATTCGGTTTCTGAAAATTTAAGAGGCTGCTATTGCATTAGTGATGCATTCGAGACGATTTCGAGAAAATTCGAGATCTTCTTGAAACATGTTCAGGTGAACTCAAAACTTCATGGAGATCGAGATTCTCGAATAAAATTTTTCGAGATTCTCGACTCGAGATCTCGAAATTTGTTATTCGAGAATTATTTTTCATATTTCGAGAACAAAGTAACTTAAATTTATCATCAAAATAACTGCGAGTGTAATATGTTACTTCTGAGAATGAACGTATACTGACAGCTGTGAAAAGTATAGTGCATTAAAAACTTTTCCAGAGAAAAAAAAAATGTGGATCCTAAAAGAACCTTTACAAGTTTCATTAACTCTATGAAACGAATAAAAGAATAAAAAGTTGAACCTAAGGTAAAAAATCCAAGTTCTTAAGTGCGAATTTCACTCAGAAACTTCCGCTTCGTAGTGCGCTCAAGAGTCTCATTTAGCGAGGCGCCTCATCAATGTTTCCTTGGACAAGAATCCTGTTTATCGCTTTTTTTATGCCCTTATTTTTTTTCTCAGGAGTGCCAAAATGAAACGGCGTTACAAGACGCGTTTCTAAATTTCTTATGAAGAGCATGTATTTTTTCGCATTTACATAATAACCCATAGAGAGCGAGGGCAAAAATTGTGGTCATCAAAGCGGTGCTAAAATATAAATGTTCCTTCATCATTTCTGTGCCCTGTTGGGGCCCTATTAGGGCCCGAAATGACGAATGCTAACGAGTCCCCGTGCCATGGAGCCGTGTTTTATAAAGCCATTATTGGGCCCTGAGTGAATATGTAAGCAGCCGTCTATTTATCAAAAAGATTCGACTACGGGCCCCTCCACATGCTGCCGTGCTTGGCCGGCCAGCAAACAATATTGCTCATGTAATAAATTAAGCGAGAACTCAAGGTTTTCGATTAGCCGCGCGCCACGAATTTGCATTCGCGATGCATCCTTTCTTTTTCAAGCTGCTCGACTGGTTTCCACATAGGACGTGGGAAAATGGGAGTAATATGTCATGTTTTTTAATAGATTGAGTTTTTGCACGCACATAACACTCATTTTTATACCTGTCATAAAGTACATGCCAAAAATTTCACCTGTTTTTAAAATAGCATTAAAATTGGCTGTCAAATATTTGAACTTTTATTTGCTTTAAGGATGATTGTCAAAAAGTTGACCATTTTAGACAATGAGATTTTCAAGAACAAAAAAAAATGGCCAAACCTCCTGAAAATCATTTTTATTTTTAAATTGAGGGTAACTCAGGAAAGTATGAAAATATGGAACTATAAGAGATCGAGGCACACTACAGGTCAGAATTTTCAGTTGACCTCTTTTTTGATGATTGATTCAGTTCTTTCAATTTTAATTATGTCAAAGCAAACATTTTTTCTCTTCAAAGAATGAAGCCAGTTTGTCTATTTTGCTTCCTCGCAGAGGAAGCTTTGTAATAATAACACATTCCAAAATTTTTAAATTCATTTAATTGAACCTTCCTCAATTTAAAAATGTCTAATACAATGTTCTAAGCGATTGTCCGTATGTGTGTGTGTGTGTGTGTGGATGTTACACTTTTTTGTGAACACGATAACTTGAAAACGGTTGCAGATACAGTAATGAAATGTGAAGGGTTTACTTTTAACACTAATATCTTGAAACTTACTGAAGGATTTCTAAAAATATTTGTTGCATTTTTTTTGTAGCATTTAATAATATTTTAAAAATCGGGTTTTTATAGTAAAACTTTTTTCATTCACATAATTCAAAGTTGATGCAAGAACAGAAAAGATGTGTTGATTCAAGTTGAATGGATTTACCTATAATATTAATAAATTTGATTGAAGAGTAAGGAAGCTATGGTAATGCATAATATTTGAAAATACGGTTTTTTATAGTAAAAATTTTGTGTTCAATATAATTCAAAGTTGATGCAAGGATATAAAAGATTCCTTGGTTCGAGACGAATCGATTGACCTTCAATATCAATACATTTTATTGAAGAGTATAGGGAAGTTATGGTAATTTATATAATTTGAAAATCGGTTTTTATAGCAAAACTTTTTTCATTAACGTAATTCAAAGTTGATGCAGGAACAGAAAAGATGTGTTGATTCGAGACGAATCGATTGACCTATATTATTAATACATTTTATTGAAGAGTAAGGAAGCTACGGTAATTTTTATATTTTTAAAATCGATTTTCATAGTAAAACTTTTTTCTTCAATATAATTCAAAGTTGATGCATGAATATAAAAGATTCCTTGGTTCGAGACGAATCGATTCACCTATAACATTCATATATTTTATTAAAGCCTAGGGAATTTATGGTAATTTATATATTTTGAAAATCAGTTTTTTATAGTAAAACTTTTTTCATTAACATAATTTGAAGTTGATGCAAAAACAGAAAATATGTGTTGATTCGAGACGAATCGATTGATCTATAATATCAATACATTTATTTGAAGACTAAGGAAGCTATGGTAATGCATTATTATTATTATTATACCATTAAGCCATTTCCCTTTCGGGGTAGGCGTGACTTGCTCGGTTGGAGAATAGTAGTGTGCATATGGGTATGCATAATATTTGAAAATACGGTTTTTTATAATAAAACTTTTTTCTTCAACATAATTCAAAGTTGATGCAACAATATAAAAGATTCCTTGGTTCGAGACGAATCGATTGACCTATAATATTAATATATTTTATTAAAACGTAGGGAAGTTATGGTAATTTATATATTTTGAAAATCGGTTTTTTATACTAAAACTTTTTTCATTACCACAATTCAAAGTTGATGCAACAACAGAGAAAATGTGTTGATTCAAGACGAATCGATTGACCTATAATATTAATGCATTTCTTGAAGAGTATAAGGAAGCTATGGTAATTTATATATATTTTTAAATCGATTTTTATAGTAAAATTTTTTTCTTCAACATAATTCAATGTTGATGCAACAATATAAAAGATTCCTCAGTTCCAGACGAATCGATTGACCTATAATATTAATATATTTTGTTAAAGCGTAGGGAAGTTATGGTAATTTATATATCTTAAAAATCGGTTTTTTATAGTAAAACTTTTTTCATTACCATAATTCAAAGTTGATGCAACAACAGAAACGATGTGTTGATTCAAGACGAATCGATTGACCTATAATATCAATACATTTTATTGAAGAGTAAGGAAGCTATGGTAATTTATATATTTTTTTAATCGATTTTTATAGTGAAACTTTCTTCAACATAATTCAAAGTTGATGCAAGATAATAAAAGATTCCTTGGTTCGAGGCAAATCGATTGACTTATAATATTAATACATTTAATTGAAGACTAAGGAAGCTATGGTAATGCATAATATTTGAAAATACGGTTTTTTATAGTAAAACTTGTTTCTTCAATATAATTCAAAGTTGATGCAAGAATATAAAAGATTCCTTGGTTCGAGACTATCAGACTAATCGATTGACCTACAATATTAATACATTTTATTGAAGAGTAGGGAAGTTATGGTAAATTATATATTTTCAAAATCCATTTTTATACTAAAAATTTTCTCATTCTTATAATTTAAAGTTGATCCGAGAATAGAAAAGTCGTGTTGATTCAAGACGAATCGATTGACCTATAGCATCGATATATTTTATTGAAGAGTGAGGAAGCTATGGTAATGCATAATATTTGAAAATACGGTTTTTATAGTAAAAATTTTTTCTTCAACATAATTCAAAGTTGATGCAGGAACATAAAAGATTCCTTGGTTCAAGAAAAATCGATTGATCTATAATATTAATACACTTCATTGAAGATTAAGGAAGTTATGCTCATTTATAATATTTGAATCATCTGTTTCTAACAGAAAAACTTTTTTCATCGACATAATTCAAAGTTGACGCATAAATAGAAAAGACTTTTTGATCATAAATTTTCAAATGGAATAATTCTGACAATTTCTGTAAAAAAATCATGAAACTGGGAAAGGGATAGGGTGCGACAGAACTTTTCCCTTCCCTTTTCCAGCTCGAAAAATTATCATTTCGGATAAAAAATTTGATTTGTCTGATTTGGCTTTGTATTTGAAAAATTATTTGTATTATTCTGTAATTTTGTATTTTTTGTAAATTTCTATTTTTAAATTGATCAAAATGAAGACTTTGGTTTGTCTATTATTGAAAAAAAATAACTATAATGCTTCCTCTGCTCGTGAAATGAGCACCATATAATTATCAATACAAACAAAGTGGAAACACTCGAGAATTCGCTTTAATGTAAAGAATTTTCTTTTTAGAAATTACTTTATCATAGAGATCAAATTTAGTCTTTTTTGCAAAGGCAACTCTAATGTCAAAGCCTCTGAATTCAAATAAAAACCTAAAAATTCCGACCCTCTGCTAGGAATTAGCGAACTTTCAATACAAGATTCATTAATTCAAAATAAAATAGTTTAACTTAGAACGCTTTGAGTTAAAAAAGTTGAATTCAAATTTTTTAAATTTCAAACGCTTTAAATTTTAAATGCTTTTATTTATTAATGACACAAGTACAATTCCTTAATATTGAATCCGAAATATTGTCTTCATCGTTTCAAAAAATTTTTAACTTAATATTTAAATATTTTGTTAATAATGGATTTTCCAATTTTTTATATTTTTAATGTGAAAATGACTGATTTTACTTGATTTTAATGGTATAACTAATAGTTATCTAATATCTAGTTATCTATTATCAAATCCCAAAGAATTTCACAAATTATATAAAATTTTAAGAGTTTTTAAAGAATTTCAATTAAAATAAAAAAAATTTGTTAAAATGTTAATTCTGAAGAACACCATCTAATCAAATAAAAGTAATATTTTAAGTATTTATTGCAAAAATAGTGTCAATTTCAATGTTTTCTTAAATTTTAGGTAATATTGGAAATAATCAACATTTTCTAATGTTCTTAGACTCATTTTAAAACTATTTTTCCACAGTATCGCAAAAGTTTATTATGTAGGCAAATCAAAATCAAATGAATATATATTTCGAGAGACTTTTACACAAACTACATCGTTATATGTTTCATATATTTACAAAAATATTGTTCTCATCAGAAAAAATATTGAAATTTTTCTAACTACTTTGTTACAACTTTAAGTTCTTGCACTATAATAGGAATTTTTTAAAGATTTATGCTCATCACCTGTTGCGATACTGTGGAAAGACAGCTTTAAAATGAGCCTAAGGACCCTATAAAATATTAATTATTTCGCATATTACCTCAAATTTAACAAACCAATTAAATTTACTCTATTTTTGCAATATCTCATTTAAAAAAAGACAAATTGGCATTCAACCCTTTGAAGAGAAAATTTCTTAGCTCTGACGTAATTAAAATTAAAAGAACTTAATCAGAACATGCGACTATGATGAAACAAAAAAATTTCAAAAATCTTTTAAAAATATGTATAGAACAGATAAAAATATTTTAAACCGATTTTTAACTGTACTGGAATCTTTGTGAATATAAAATTGGACATTTTAGCCAATATTATGTATATTTTGTATAATTATGTTCGAATTTTATCCTAAAATAGCAATGCGGCGTCCCCAGACAAAAAGTGCCCAAGTTTTTTCCATGGAAAAGACTTTAAAGTGATTTTTAAAATCTGCAAATCTGAAATATTGATTTCTACTTTTGTTTTTTATTCTTTTCAACTCTATTGAAGTTATATCTGTGAGTCTCAATATCTCAAATAATAAAAAAATGGTAATATTGTTCAGCAATTTTTAATTTTTAATGTGTAGTTTGGGACAGGTGCGTGCCAAGACATTTTGAGTACACTCATATGGGTTTTTTTTTGGGACCCTGTAAAACAGACTTATGGGGGTGATATTTAAAAAGTTATTTTTTATTCGGATTCTGAATGAAAATAATAAAATGTACAAAAACGTCTTTTTTTCTGACGTGAAATGCGTCTTAAATATTTTGTTCAAAATGCTTTCATTTTTTTGTGGATTCGAACGAATATCCGGGCAATATGCATAAAAGTTAGAAAAAAATTGATCTACCCTATTGTATAGCTTTCAATTCAATAAAAATTCATCATGATGGAAGAATCATAGTAGTGATGCATTCGAGACGATTTCGAGAATATTCGAGATTTTCTTGAAACATGTTCAGGTGAACTCAAAACTTCATGGAAATCGAGAATCTCGAATAAAAAATGTCGAGATCTCGAGTCGAGAATCTCGAAACTTTTTATTCGAGATTCTCGATTTCCATGAAGTTTTGAGTTCACCTGAACATGTTTCAAGAAAATCTCGAATTTTCTCGAAATCGTCTCGAATGCATCACTAAATCGTAGTTTATTGTAATTGTCAATTAACTTCTTCAGCATTAAAAAATTCGTATTTTATTTTTGTATAATATATGTGAGTGTTATAAATGAGGAATGTATATGTGAATTCTAACTATGATTCATTATTATAGCCTGGCGACAGTGCAATATAGTAATACACGTAATAAGTATAATAAACTTTCTTGAAGTGCAAGAACACATATTCAAGTGCTATTTATACTTTTCATATCTTTAGTACATAATATTCTTGCATTTCTTATTGCTTATGGTGCTATTACTCTTGCTTTCTATTACCTCAGCTGCAATTGAATTTAAGATTTAGAATGCAAAACATTCGTCGTGAAATCATTTCAGTAATGCCTCAGAATTATTCATAAACTAAAAAGAAAAAAAACTCTAGAGGCTTTGTTGAATAAACTTATTTTTTATTTTCTGGTTATAACACACCATACAAAAAAAAATCTTTTTCCGGGTCTGGAGGTCAGAGCATGTCTACTATATGTTTTTGGAGTCGCTGAATCCGAATTCGAGGTCCAAAAAACCCCAGCTCGTCAAGGTTCTGACAAAACCTCAAAAAATCTCATAAAAATCTTTTTTCGGGACGTGCTGGAATTTTTTAGACTACGGATTCGGATTCAGCGACCCCAAAAACATATGGTAAACATGGTCTGACCTCCAGACCCGAAATTTTTTTTTTTTTTGTGATTATTATATTATTATAAGATTATTATATTTTCCAAATAGGAAAAGAAAAAATCGAAAAATTTCTAAAATTAACAACATTTTTTTGGACTTGCTAGAAATTAATATAGATTTAACCCATCCCATAAATATTTTTGTCCATAGTGCAAAGGAAAAATTTTATTTTATAAAAATGAAAACTTTTTTCACAAATTTTTCAGGAAATTATAACTTCCGAAGATTGAATATCCTAAACTCTTCGAGATAAAAAATCATTTTTTCTTTAATTTTACGGGGAATTTAATTCACATCAATTTTTGTTGTTTTGAATTTAAAATATTATGCTCTAAATTGAAGAAATAGTTTGAAAACTGAGGAAAACTGCAATTTTTCAGACTTTTTCCAAAATTTTAATGGGTCCCGGATATCCGAAGATTATTCAATTTTTCATACTTCTTTTCGATTCCAAAAGAGAAGTACATCTTTGGAATTATTTTTCCGAAAATATACATAATAACCTCATAATGAAAATAAAATGAATAAATATAATAATCCTTTAAACTCCCTTGAAAACATTCTTTTGGAAATCACGAAAATCCCTTAAAATCTTTGGAAATCCTACGAAATTCTTTTAAATCGCTTAAAATGTTGGAAATCGCGTGAAATTCTTTAAACTCCCTTGAAAACATTCCTTTGGAAATCGCAAAAATTCCTTCAGATCTTTGGAAATCCCTTAAAATCTATGTAAATCCTACAAAATTCTTTTAAATCGCTGAAAATTTTGGAAATCTCGTGAAATCGTTGAAAAAATTCGGTTGGAAATCTCAAAAATCCCTTACAATCTTTGGAAATCCCTTAAATCTTTGGAAATCCTACAAAATTCATTTAAATCGCTGAAAATTTTGGAAAGCTCGTGAAATTCTTTAAACTCCCTTGAAAATATTCCTTTGGAAATCGCAAGAATTCCTTCAGATCTTTGGAATTCCCTTAAAACCTTTGGAACTCCCTTAAAATCTTTGTAAATCCTACAAAATTCTTTTAAATCGCTTACAATTTTGGAAACCTCGTGAAATCCCTTAAAATCTTTGGAAGTCCTACAAAATTCTTTTGAATTGCATACAATGTTGGAATTTTCGTGAAATCCTTTAAACTCCCTTAAAAAACATTCCTTTGGGCATACCCTAAAATCTTTGTTAATCCTATACAATTCTTTTAAATTGCTTAAATTTGTGAAATCTCGTGAAATCCTTAAAAATCTTTGGAAATCCTACACAAATTTTCTTAAATCACTTAACATTTTTTCAATTTCGTGAAATCCTTTAAACACCCTTGCAAACATTCCTTTGGAAATCGTAAAAATTGCTTAAAATCTTTGGAAATCCCTTAAAATCTATTTAATCCTACAAAATTCTTTTGAATCGCTGAAAATTTTGGAGACCTTGTGAAATCCTTTAAACTCTCTTGAAAACATTCTTTTGGAAATCACAAAAATCCCTTAAAATATTTGAAAATCCTACAAAACTCTTTTAAATCGCTTAAAATGTTGGAAATCTCGTGAAGAAATTCTTTAAACTCCCTTGAAAACATTCTTTTAGAAATCTCAAAAATCCCTTACAATCTTTGGAAATCCCTTTAAAACTTTGGAAATCCTACAAAATTCTTTTAAATCGCTTAAGATGTTGGAAATCTCGTGAAATTCTTTAAACTCCCTTGAAAACATTCCTTTTGAAATCGCAAAAATTCCTTCAGATCTTTGGAAATCCCTTAAAACCTTTGGAAATCCCTTAAAATCTTTGTAAATCCTACAAAATTCTTTTAAATCGCTTACAATTTTGGAAACCTCGTGAAATCCCTTAAAATCTTTGGAAGTCCTACAAAATTCTATTGAATCGCTCACAGTGTTGGAAATCTCGAGAAATCCTTCAAACTCCCTTAAAAAACATTCCTTTGGGCATACCCTAAAATCTTTGTTAATCCTATACAATTCTTTTAAATCGCTTAAATTTTTGAAATCTCGTGAAATCCTTTAAAATCTTTGGAAATCCTACACAAATTTTCTTAAATCACTTAAAATTTTTTTAATTTCGTGAAATCCTTTAAACACCCTTGCAAACATTCCTTTGGAAATCGTAAACATCGCTTAAAATCTTTGGAAATCCCTTAAAATCTATTAAATCCTACAAAATTATTTTAAATCGCTGAAAATTTTGGAAACCTCGTGAAATCCTTGGAACTCCCTTGAAAACATTCTTTTGGAAATCACAAAAATCCCTTAAAATCTTTGGAAATCCTACAAAATTCTTTTAAATCGCTTAAAATGTTGGAAATCTCGTGAAGAAATTCTTTAAACTCCCTTGAAAACATTCTTTTGGAAATCTCAAAAATCCCTTACAATCTTTGGAAATCCCTTTAAAACTTTGGAAATCCTACAAAATTCTTTTAAATCGCTTGAAATGTTGGAAATCTCGTGAAATTCTTTAAACTCCCTTGAAAACATTCCTTTTGAAATCGCAAAAATTCCTTCAGATCTTTGGAAATCCCTTAAAACCTTTGGAAATCCCTTAAAATCTTTGTAAATCCTACAAAATTCTTTTAAATCGCTTACAATTTTGGAAACCTCGTGAAATCCCTTAAAATCTTTGGAAGTCCTACAAAATTCTATTGAATCGCTCACAGTGTTGGAAATCTCGTGAAATCCTTCAAACTCCCTTAAAAAACATTCCTTTGGGCATACCCTAAAATCTTTGTTAATCCTATACAATTCTTTTAAATCGCTTAAATTTTTGAAATCTCGTGAAATCCTCTAAAACCTTGGGAAATCCTACAAAAATTTTCTTAAATCACTTGAAGTGCGCAGTTGCTAGCTGCGCACTTCTTTCGGCCACGAGAACTAATATTTCTGTTACACTTTAGGAATTTCAGGAAACTATTTGTAAATAAGAGTTACTCAATTTCGTTTACAGCAACTTAATTCCGTAAATTTAAGTTACTTCAGTATCCTAAATGTGTCGAAATTTTCGGCACATTTTTAACAGTGTACGTGGGTTACACATCCTTAAGATTCTGCTGTTTATCTCAGTAGTGATTAGAAATCGTAAAACTAAAAGTAACCACGATGCTTTGTTTATTCAAGTAAAATTCAAAGCTCATTTTATATAATTTTGACCTTAATTGATCCTCCTCAGCGCTTCTTGCTAAGAGTAAACAAATTGAGCCATCCTCTTTACCAAACTTCCGAGTGTCTCTTCTCACTTCCTGCTTGGTAAATACGGATGAGAAGTCTCTCCGAAAATCCCGATGTTGGTCGTTACCTTGGAATCTTCAAAGTCATGTTTGAGGTGAAAGAAACCCCGTCATCATCGTCGTCGTAGGAAACCTTACATCTCTTTCACGGCACAAAGCTCGACTCCAAAGGATAGTACCTCTGAACATTAGTGTCGATATTTATGCGGCGACAAGCCGTTCCCAATAATATAGATAGGAAGGGACAAAATTACACTACTGCTCGACGAGGACCGGGCTCTAACTGAAATTCCAGCAAGGCTATAAACAGGAGAGTAGCCTATACACAACCAACACATGTGGACATTCCTTTGGATGTCATAACTTTGATGTCTGGACATTTGTTAGAAAAAGTACAAGAGATGTTATTATATAATGTAAATAACTAAATTGGCATAAACCAGGGTGTCTGCCTCCCCCCCGCTTTCTGAGATATGAGCCCCCTAATTATGAGACCTCATTTTTAGCTTTTTTCTGAAATTTGAAGCCGCATACACCCCTTTTCAACAAAATACACTGAAACCTGGACTTTAGAAGTCCTCGGTATTTTCGTGATTAGGGGAGCCCCGGGGCTGAAAGAAAGGCGTTGCTCAGTCATGCGTGACAAACAGCAGCGTTGCGAGACAAGTGGACAGTGCGCGGGTACTCACACGCATATGTTGCGTAATATTATGTACTTCAATTGGAAATGGTTCACATGGCCCTGACTGTTTACGTTTGGCTTGTCTGGATTTAGGATCAAGGCCACTGAAAACCATGCCTGAAACCGGTCTTAAATACAAGTTCCAGTGTACTTAAATCCGTAAAAAAAGATTTGTGAGACAAGAGAGAAAAAAAATTTCATTCAAGATGTAGAATTTTCAAGTCAAAAAAGATGAATTTCCATCCAAGAAGATTAATTTTCTATTATAAAATACGAATTCTCAAGAAAATAATGAAATCTCAACCAAACAGATAAATTTTAAACCAAAATTATTTTTTTTACCAAAAAGACGAATTTTTAACAAAATACATGAATTTTTAACCAAACAGTTAAATTTTCAGCCAAAAAAATTATTTTTCTACCAAAAAAGACGAATTTTCAACAAAAATTAAGCAGTTGAATTTTCATTTAAAAAAATAATTTTTAATGTAAAAAAACGAGTCTTATACAAAATAGTTGAATTTTCTACAAAAACAAAAAAGTTCATTTTCACTCACTCAAATAGTTATATTTTAAGTTAAAAAAAAATATTTTTATTCCAAAAAGAAACTTTAAAATAAATACATAAATTTTTAACAGAAAAGTGTAGTTTTCAACCCGAAAATATGAAGATTCAACAAAAAGTTCATTTTCAATAAAATAGTTATATTTTTAATTAAAAGTATTAGTTTTTATCCCAGAAAAGACGAATGTTCAACAAACTACATAAACTACATCTTGTACAGAACAGTTAAATTTTTTACCTCATAATTGAACTTTCAAGACAAGAAGGTGAATTTTCTATACAAAACAGTTGAATTTTCAACTCGAAAATGTAAAATTTCAACAAAATACTGAAATTATGAATCTTAAAAATATAAATGTTTAAGAAAGTAGTTCAACTTTCAACGAATGAGTTGAATTGTAAACTCAAAAAGATGAAATTTCAATAAAAAATATATAAGTTGATATTTAAAAAAAAAAATTCAATTTTAAAATAAACAAAATATAATTCAAACAAAATAGACGAATTTGCAGCAAAATAGTTGAATCTTCAACCAAAAAAATAATAATTTTGAACCTTTTTAATAAAAAAAACCGATTTTTGACCAAAAAGACAAATTTTCAACAGAATGTATAAATTAAAAAAAATTAGTTGAATTTTCAACCAAGAAGATTAATTTTCTACCAATAAAAATGAATTTTGAACCAAATAGTTGAATTTTTAGTTTAAAAAATATAATTTCTCAACAAAAAATGGAATAGTTAAATTTATATCGAGTAACAGTAAATTTCAATATAGAAAAGCGAATCTTTAACTGAACAGTTGAATTTTCTACCAAATTGTTGAATTTTCTACCAATTTGTTAAATATTAAAGCCAAAAGCACGAATTTTCCACAAGGCAGTCGAATTTAAGACCCAAGAATATTAATTTCTATCAAAAAATTGAATTTTCAACCAAATAGTTGAATTTTTGTACCAAATTGTGGAATTTTTAAGCCAAATAGACGAATATTTTACAGAACAGTTGAATTTTCAACTCAAAAATATACATTTTGTTGAAAATTCGTCTTTTTGGCTTGAAAATTCCACAATTTGATTAAAACTTTTTTTCTTCTTTGAATACATTTTTTTTCAAATTTCATCTTTCTTGGTTACAAATGCAACTGTCTGGATAAAAATTAATCCGTTTCGGTTAAACATGAACTTTTTTGTTAAAATTCAAGTGATTTGTAACAAAATAGTTGAATTTTAACAAAAAAGGCAACAAAACTTCTGTTTTAAATTCGTCTGCTTGGACAGAAAATTTCGAGGGAAATTCTTCCTTTCGGGTTGAAAATTTACCTTTTCTTGTGAAAATTTAAACTGTCTTCTGAAAAATTCAATTATTTGGTTGAAAATTCAGTTTTTAAGTTGAGAATTCAACAATTTGGTTAAAAATTCAACTATTTTCTTGTAAATTTAATTATTTTATTAAAAATTTAACTAAAATTAGCTTAAAATTCGACAACTCGCCAAATTTCACCAATTCCAATAAAAAAGCTAATTACACACGGAACTGATTTGATTATATCAATAGCAAAAAATTATTGGACCAAAAAAACGTTATTAAATTCTTGTTAAAGTTAAAAACATGCGGAACTTCGAAATATTTTCGATTATACTGTCGTGATTTTCCAACGTGATAAAATGAGCAATCACCATAAAACAGCTTTTTGACCATAAATTCAGATTTACAATTTCTACAATCTACCCTGTTTGGTGAAAATTATTTCTTCACCGTAAAGAAAAAGGTCCCTGTAAAAATGTATTTTTATCCTGAAAGACCTGGAAAAATCCTGAAATTTGTTGCTTGAAGGAACGCTAGACACCCTGGATAAACTTTTTCAAATAATGAAAAGAGAGGATGGATAAATGCCCATATGTGAGTCTGATGAAGTCCATTTCCTTCGCCCTGAGGGGGGCCCTCGGCTTAACTCGCTTTAGGAGTTTAGTTGCTTTTTAACTCCCCTGCCTATTTGCGGAGACACAGGACCCGGTTTCCTACAATGGCCGACTGACCTGGCCCAGCATTGGACGCTGGCCCCCGTGGTTATTAAACCTAAATCACTTGCGTCGTAACTCACGACCGCCGTGTGAAATATGGCCGTGGTTCAAATTGTGGCCCACAGACCACAGTCATTCTGCTGGACTTGGATTTCTCTACTGACTCTAGCCTGCCTGGACTCGTCATATCTGCGCCAGACGATTTCCTAAACGGCGTTGATTTACTGCGCCCGTCAAAGATTCAAGATCCGACCTAACTCGAGATGAGCAACGACTGACGCAGACGATTCCGCGAGACTCACGGCTATGAACCTCAGCCTATAATGTATAACCTAGGGCCATCGGCTTTATTATTTGCCACCCGCTCCTTATTTCGCTCCACGAAATCCTTATCCTTTTCCGAGGCTGCGAGTCGCCGCAGGACCTCGTTTAAGTTCTCCAAGTAGATTGAAGGTTGAACCTTGGATGGTGAAGACACTGAGAAAAATGTTTTTTTGAATCAGACAAATTATTTTTTTATATAGGGTCAAACCAGCGCCGTGTTTACACCAGATGCCAAAAAGACCACGGCCCTGGGCGACATGGCAGCTTGGAATTTTTTGTTATCATTCAAGAGAGAGAAAGAGCTGGACAAGGGGATTTTATACTCAGGGGTAATTCCTGGGGTGAAATGTTGAGTTAACTTCTACAGCGGTTGAATTCAAGTGTGCTAACTGTTAACTGTTAACCTAGGGGTTATTTTTGGGGCTCAGGAGAGCTAACCAAAGGTATTTTACACTTACAGAAGTGATTGTTGGGGCTGAAAAGAGCTGGTCAAGGGAATTTTACACTTAGGAGTGATTTTTGCGGCTGGAGAGATCTGGAAAAAGGGATTGTGGGTGATAAGAAGAATTAGACAAGAAGATTCTACACTTAGGGGTAGTTTCATGTGCTGGAAAGAGCTAGATAAGGGGATTTCATTTCTAGGGGTGTGACTTGTAGCGCTGGGTAAAGCTTAGTGGTGCCGTTCGATACGATGTGTTCTCGTGATCGTGTCGGGATCGCGTCGGTTTTTCCTCGGGTCGGGATCGGGTTTTCGATACCCGTGATCGGTTTTCTCTCGGCTCGACTTCGGCTCGGAATGCGATATATCGACTCGGGATCGAGTCGGGTTTTCGATACTCCTTCGCCAGATGTGTGGCTGTGACGTAGCGGACTAGCAGTCCACAGTGGGGTGAAATGAAGAACGAAGTTCAAAATGACATTTCGAACGCAATAATGCACCGATTGTAGATTTTTCTTTTAATTCAGGACTAAATTTCCTAGAAAACGTTTGGAGTGGATATTTCATTTTTTTGTTTATTTAATTTTTATGTTAATGCAAACCGCGAAAGTGTCGCTTTTTTGCATTTCATGTTTTATCTCATGGACAAAATTTTTCTTATACTTCAAGTGAGTCGGATTCAATGCACAGCGATATTAGAGAGAGTTGAAAAAATTTGTAGGCTTGTGAAGCTACTTGTTATAAGCAAATTTTATTAACAAATAATCGACGTCAAGGAATATTTGTTTTCAAAGTATATTCCTGCTCTAAAATTGCTTGCTTTTATTGTTTGGAATTTGGATGATACGTGGCCATCAAAATTCAAGACTGAATGTTATTAATCAATTCTATAAACAAATTCTATAAACGAATGTACATCACAGACATTAATAGGCAGAAACAAATCTTTTTTTCTTGTACTCTTGTTGTAATGATATTTCCAAGGATGTTTTATAAAAAAAATATACCATCCGTTGATATTTCTTCATTTGATAAATAAAATATATAAACAAATGCACATTTTAGGCGTTTTTAAGCGAAACGAAATCAATTTTTCTTCTAATCTTGTTGCAATTATATTGCCAATAATGTTTTCTAAGAAAATTTTGCCATGCATTAATATTTGTTTATCTTGTGAATAAATTATATTTAAAAATACACATTGTGGGCGTTTGCAAGCGCAAACATTTTCTTCCAACCATTTTTTTTCCACAAATTATTATTTGTTTAAATTTTTTTTTTAACGTAATTTTTTTCCACCAATTTTTTTCAAATTTTTTCTTTCAAAGCTTTTGTTGTAGAAAATTGAAAGTCCTGGTTGAAAATTTAACTACTTGATTGAAAGTTGAACTACTTTGTTAACATTTCATTTTATTGGTTGAAGATGTAACTATTTTGTTGAAAACTCATTTTTTACGTTAAAAATTAATTTTCTGAATAAGCAATTTAACCATTTCATCTTTTATTGAAAATTCAACTATTTGAGTTTTTATTGAAAATGTATCGTACATATTTGGTTTGCAAATTAAACTGTTCGAATAAAAGTTCAACTGAATTATTAAAAATTCATATCATTGGAAGAAAATTTTACTATTTTGTTGAAAAAAACTTGTATAAATAGAAAATCTCAGGAATTTCTGCTCAACAAATATGTATCCACGTCCTCAATTGTGATCCTCGAAATTAAAGAATGAATCAATAAATTTGTTAATAATATCATTTGAAGAAATCTTAAGTGAAGAAAATTAAAAATTGAACAATGAAAACATTTCTAAACCAGAGACTTGTTTCATTAGACGTCAAATAATTTCTATTTTAAACCGGTTAAAAATAATAATTCTGTAATTATTATTTATACATTGAAGTACAACACTCTTTTTCATAAATTAACTTTTTAAAAAGGAAAAATTACAATTGTAAAGTTGAAAATTTAAATGTAGGATACAGCACTCTGAAATGTGGACTATTCAATCGAATGCATTCTATTTAAAATAATTCAGCTGGTAATTGTTCACTTTTCAATATCTGCTCTATATTCGCTTCTTTTTAATAAAGAGTCAAATATTGCCAAATATTAAAAAAAGATTTTTTTTTCATTCGAAAAGAACATAAAATTGAATGAAGGTTGAAAATAGTTTCTATAGTTGCATTTAGATGTTTCAAATTATTCACTACTAAGCCAAAGTACAACTCTTCCACTATGGGGAAAATAAATTTCAGCATTTTCACTCTAGCCATAACCGGTTTCACCAGTCAGTGGAGGAGGCAGGGGGGCCGAATGACGTCAAGCCATCGTCTAAATTCCCCCTCCGCTCGGTTCAACTGAGAAGTTCACACCTTCCAAAGGAGTATCGAAACCCGACACGATCCCGAGTCGATATATCGACTTCCCGAGCCAAAGACGAGTCGAGCTAAAACCGACTCGATCTACACCCGATACTGGAGGCTAGGATCGAGTCGGGATCGTGTCGACATCGAGAAATATCGCTCGACAGCATCACTAGTAAAGCTGGACAAGAGGATTTTAATCTTAGGAGTGAACGATGGGGCCTGAGAGAGCTGGAAAAGGTGATTCTACACTTCAGGACGATTTTTGGGGGTGCGCAGGGCTCAAAAAAGGAATTTCATACCTAAAGGTCATGTTTGTGGCTATGAAAAGCTGGAAACGAGGTTTCTACACTTGGGGGTTATTTTTAAAATCAGAGAGAACTAGCCAAGGGGTTTTCACACTTAGGGGTGATTTTTGAGGCTGGGAAGAGCTGTACAAGGGAATTTTGTACTTGGAGAGATGTTTGGGGTTGGAAAAAGCTTACCAAGAATATTTTACACTTAGGGGTGATTGTTGAGGCTGAGAAGAGCTGGTTAAAGGAATTTTACACTTAGGGGTGATTTTTGGGCCAGGGAGATCTAGAGTGACTTTTGAGGGTGGAGAGAGCTGAAAAGGGGATTTTACACTTGAGGGTGATTTTTAGAGCTGGGGAGAGCTCAAAAAGGAAATTTACACCGTAAGGTGATTTTTGGTCCTGGGGAGGGCGAGCCAAGGCAATTTTACACTTGGAGTATATTGTTGGGGCTAAGAAGAGCTGGTAAATAAGATTTTACAATTAGGGGTGATTTTTGGTTCTGGAGAGAACTGGTGAACGGGATTTTACATTTGTTGATGATTTTTGGGACCATTGAGAGCTGGACAAGGGGATTTTAGACTAAGGGTTGATTTTCGAAGCCGGGGAGAGCTGGACAAGGCATTATCAACAAAAAAACAAACCTATTTTTTCCAACCAATAAGTTGAGTTTTCAACCAAGGCGATTTATTTTCTACCAAAAAAGACAAATTTTAAACAAATTACATCAATTTGCAATCAAATAGTTGAAGTTTGAAACTGAAAGAGGTCAATTATTAACCAAAAATGGGATAGTTATATCTTCATTGAAAAAATAATAATTTTCAATAAAGAAACAACTAATTTTCTACAAAATAGTTGAGTTTTCTACCAAATTGTTGAATTTTCAAGATAAACACTTTTTTTCTAGAGAAAAGTTAAATTTTCAACCAAATGGTTGAACATTAAACCACGTAATCAAATGTTCGCTTAAAAAACTAGTTTTGATCAAAGTAGTTCAATTTTCAGCCAAAGAGATGAATTTTCCACTAAAATTATGAATCTTCAAAAACAAAAAAATGAATTTTTAAGAATGTTGTTCAACTCTCAACCAAAGAGTTAAATTTTCAACCCAAAAATATGAATTCTGAACAAAAACTGTCATAGTTGATATCTAAACCCAGGAAAAAGTTTAATTTGAAGAAAAAAAAAACGATTAATTAAACCAAGAAAGATGAAATTACTAGAAAAAGAGTTGAATTTTCAAATGAAAAAAAAACTATATTTCTACAAAACAATTGAATTATTCAAAAAATTACATTTTCAACCGAGAATAATAATATTCTACTGAAAAAGACGGATTTTCAAGAAAAAACTTAAATTTTTAATTAATAAGTGGAATTTTCAAGTAAGAAGATTAATTTTCTACCAAAAAAGACGAATTTTCGACAAATTACATCAATTTTCAATCAAATACAGTGAACCCCGGAGATATGATCAATTCTTGGGCTTGCGTTTGAGGGCAGCTGAGCTTTATCGCTCATTCGAAGACAGTAGCATCCAAAAGCACATCAACTTTTGTGACTATGTATGCATGCGCGAAACAGTAAACAAACACTTCACGTGCGGAAGCACGTACTTCTACGTAATCGCATATAATGCATGCGACGCAGTTTCATAACCAGATAGACGAAAAAGTAATTAAAGAGGAAATCACTTACTTTTATAAATATTAAATTAACTCTCCACGAAAAACACAGTTTTTCACTATTCTTATGTCAACACTTGACAGTTTGAAATTCAAAACACTGCAGTGGGACTCAGATGCTTGAAGTCGATCGGACCTCTCTTTTTACCATGTGAGATAAGACAAAGACGATCTAATTGTGTTCCAATAACAGGTCTCACTTTTGATTTCAAAACGATCATTCTCTCTCTCTGTCTATCCAATACTTCTTCTTTGTTTTCTTTGTCGAATCGTAGCGTCTATTAGGTAGCAACGACAGCGCCACCAATTCAGGAGAAATTTTAATTTCAATCAAATATTAACAAGAAATCTTATAATAAATAATGAATTTTAAACCGTAGTATAACATTTTTGATTAAAATGAATTGATATTCACTGCTCTTTTTCATTAACATTGTTCCAATTACTTCGAGATACTTCTTCGCGATATATCTTCGCGTGTCAGATAGCGCTATTGTGAATGTCAAAGACAGGCTGATTTGATCGTACGAAATTATCCGATCAGCAAATCAGTCTCATCAGCTTCAGTTGGCTTCAAGCATCGGAGCCCAAGTCCCCACTGCTGGTCGACGTGAGCTCGCCATCATGCTTATTCACTGTGCGTCTCCCGGTTCGAGTGAACTGTCGCAACGTCATGATGCAATTAGGCAGGTAGGCCGTTAGAGCACAGCGCCTCCGGGGTTCACTGTATTCGAATTTTGAAACTAAAAAAAGTAATTGTTAACCAAATATGGATTAGTTAAATTTTCATTAGAAAAAAATTTTCAATGAAAAAACTAATTTTCTACAAAAGAGTTGAATTTTCTACAAAACACTTGAATTTCTATCAAATTGTTGCTTTTTTAACACAAACTGACGAATCTTCTACAAAAAAGTTGATTTTTTAACCAAATAGTTGAATATTCAACAAAGTAATTAAATTTTCATAATAAATTAAGTTTTAACAATAAGAAAACTAATTTTTATCAAAGTAGATTCATTTACAACTGAAGCGATGAATTTTCCACAAAAATTACGAATGACAAAAAAATGAATTTTTATAAGAGCTGTTCAGCTTTCAACCAAAGAGCTTAATTTTCAACCTAAAAAGATGAATTCTCAACAAAATACGTAATAGTTGATATTTCAATTAAGAAAAGATTCTCGTTAAAAGAAAAAACGGATGAATTAAACCAAAAACGGTGAAATAACAATAAATTTCATCCAAAATGTTAAATTTTCGAGCAAAAAAAAAGAAGATATTTCTACAAGTAATAGAATTTTGAAACTGAGAAAGATCAGTTATCACCCAAAAATGGAATAGTTAAATTTTCGTTTAAAAAAAATATTTTCAATCGAAAAAAATAATTTTCCACAAAACAGTTGAATTTTACACAAAACTGTTAAATTTTCTGAAAAATACTTGAATTTTCTACCAAATTGTTGAACTTTTGGGACAGACAGACGCATTTTTTACAAGAAAGTTGAATTTTCAACCAGCTTATTGAATTTTCACTTTCAAAAATAAATTTTTAACAACAAAAAAAAACTAATTTTTATTTAAGTAGTTCAATTTGCAACCAAAGAGATGAATTTTATACTAAAATTATGAATCTTCTACAAAACAATTAATTTTTAAGAAAGCTGTTCAACCAAAGAGTTGAATTTCCGATCTGAAATCATAAAAAAATTATTTTTCAACAAAAAATGTAATAGTTTATTTTTAAACCAAAAGATTTTCAATTTTTAATTAAAACCAGTTGAATTTAATAAAAAAAAGCGAATTTTCAATGAAATACTTGGATCTTCAATTGAACCAGATTAAATTTTAACCAAATAGTTGCATTTGTATAAAAATTTGATTTTCTATCAAAAAAGACTATTTTTGTTTCTACCAAAAAAGATGACATTTCTACAAAAAGAGATAAATTTCCTAACCGAAAGGACAAGTTTTCAACAAAATGGTTGAATTTTCAACAAACAATTTTTTTGTCAAAATAAATTTTCAACTAAAAAGGATGACTTTTTAACAAAATTGTTGAATTTTCAAAAAAACAATTCAATTTTAAACTAAATAATACCATTCTTAACAAACAATATAAATTCTTAACTAAATAAATTTTCAAGTTTATTTTCAATACTTTTAAAATATTAGGTTAGAAAACCGTAAATTTTGCTTGGAAAATAATAGTTGACAAACAGCTGTTTAAAACTTTAAAAAGATCATTTATATTTATATTAAATAAAATTTTTTTATTTATTTTCAGAGACTCCCAGACTTAAAAATATCTTACGTATAAGAATTTTTTTATGACCACGTACCCCCCCCCCCTGTAAGACAGCATAGAAAATTTCTGACCCCCCCCCCCACCCAACTGAAAAAATTTACGTAATTTATGCACGGCCCCTCAAGCAAAAATTCTTGAGCCAAACAACCTGGAATATTAATTTCAGCCTATCATAAATGTGTCAATCCCTGAACATTTTGACATTTTATAGGCTATTTTAAAGTAGGATTAAAAAATCGGCGACCCTCAACTTTGATGAGCTATAGCTCATCAGAAATAAATTTCAGCGAATCACATAAAAAAAATAGGTGGAATGAAATTACGGATAATAAAATTTTCGGTGCCGGTAACCAGAAAATTACCGGTACCAACAAATTTTAAACCAAATGTAGATTTTTGAAGATTTTGAAATAGAATTTTTAAGCTTTTTAAAGATATTGAATGTTTTAAGTTTTAAGATCATGACATTTTTTTCTTAAGATTCCAGGGAAAAATTTGCTTTTTTTTTGTTTGAAAATTTAATTTGAAGAAAATATTTTAAAAGATTTCAAATGATTTCTGAAAATTTCAACAAAAAAATGTAGATTTTAAAGCAAATTTTTTCAATTTTAATAGATTAAAATTTTTCAGAAAAAATTCAATTAAGTTTAAGTTATGAAAGGATACAAAAATAATTTTATTTAACACAACATGTAGATTTTTGAGGATTTCAAATGGAAAATGTAGAAACTTTTAAAAAATTTGTTCCAAAATTATCAAAAAAAGTTCTGAAAGATTTGAAGGCAATTTTTCTAACTTCGCAGAATTTTTTGAAAATATTAGAAAAAATTCAAATAATTCTAAAAGATATTTGGAAGATTAAAAAAAATTCAAACATAATAGGACTTTCAAAAGACCTTAAACAAAATGTAGACTTTTGAAGATAACGAAACAAAATTTTGGAAATTTAAAAGATTTTGAAAAGTTTCAAGATATAATAAGAAATTTTTTTAATATTCCGGGAAATATATAAAGTTATTATTTGTTTATGATAAATAACATGAGGAGATTATTGAAAAAGGTTCAAAAAAATTCCAAATAATTTCCAAAATGGTTAAAAATGAATCCGCAAGATTTTGAAACAATTTTAGGAACAATTCGAGTCAGTTTAAAAGATATTCAGGATTTATTGAAATTTTGAAGAAATTAGAAATATTTTAAATTCTGACAGATTTCCGAACGTTTATAAAATATTCTTAAATTTTTTCCTATAGATATTCGAAATTTTTATTTTTTATTAAAAATGTCTTGTTCTTTAAATTATAGTTTGCCTACAATTTTTATTTATTCTGAGCTGAAATATCTTTTTTGGTTGCAAATTCAACAATTTTGTTGAAAAGTCATATTTTTGGTTTGAAAATTCATGAAATTCATGAAATTTGGTAGAAATTCCATCTTTTTAATTAAAATTGCAAATGTTTGGTTTAAAATTAAAATCTTTTTGGGCTGAGAATTAAACTTTTTTGTTGAAAATTCGTCTCTTTGGATGAATTCAACTATTTTTGACTGAAATTTCAAATATTTTTGGGTTGAAAGTTATTTTTAGTTAAAAATTTATCTGTTTTGGCAGGAAATTAATATTCTTGGTCGAAAATTGACCCTTTGGTTGAGGATTCAACTATTTTTCGAATTTTTTTTATGAATTCAACTGTTTTTTATTTAACACTTAAATATTTTTGGTTTGAAATGTCAACCATATATTTTTGGTTGAAAATTAATCTTTTTCGGATGTAAATTCAAGTACTTGGTTAAAAGTTGAACTATTTTGTTACGAAGTCATTTTTTTGGTACATGATTTATCATTTTAGTTGAAAATTCATCTTTTTTGGTACAATCTTCCTGGTGGAAAAATCAGGTATTTAGTTAAAAATTCAACTATTCGGTTGAAAATGAATTTGTTTCGTTGAAAGTTCATATTTTTTGGTTCAAAATTTAACTTTATTGTAAAAAATTGGTCTCTTCTGGAAAATATTAAATGTCTTTTGGTTATAAATACAATTGGTTGAAAATTAATTTCTTTTTGGTTGAGGATTTAACTATTTTCTTCAAAATTCGTCTTTTTTGGATGAATTCATCAGTTAAAAAAAAAATTTCGGATTAAAATATCAAGTATTACACTTTTTGTTTCGAATTTATTTTTTTTTAATAGAAATTCAACTATTTGGTGGAAGATTAACTTTTTTGTTGAAATTTTTATTTGACATATCTGACGTTTTCAAAAATCTTCTCGAATTTTCTCAAGAATCGTATGAAAATTATAATTACATAACCTTAAAAACAAATATAAAAAAAAATGAATAGTTATTCGAAATTTTTATTTTGTATTCTAAATTTTTAACAATGGTAAAACGATTAACGAAATCCTGACTGGCTTTTATTACTTGAAGTTGTTTTATATCCTAAATTTGAATTATTTAAACAAATAAAAAAATGGCCGATCCAATATGGTGTATGAAAAGCTTGGAAAAATTATAAATGTTTATAAAAATCAGTTCCCGGGAGTTTTTTGGGTCGCCGGTTACGAATCAGAAGTACAGTATTGTACTAAATATACCTTAAAAAATACGTAGACCCTATGTGCCGCATTACCCCATGTCCCACATTACCCCGTGTGCCATATTACCCCGTTTTCCATATAGCTTCCATAGAGCTGATATGCCACATTACTCCATGTACCACGTTACACCATGTGCTATATTGCCCTATGTGCCATATTGTCCAATATCCCATATTACCCCATTTCACAATACCGCATTTTTTGTTGCTACATATTACCCAAAATATACTACCCTAACCAAAAACGTAGACGAAAATATTTTTGAACCTATGTTTATTTCCCAATTTACAACAATCTTAGGTTATGTTTTCATTTTACATCGAAAAAGAGTATTTTTAATCAAGAATTATCAGATATCAAAGATTACAAATTTTCCAAACATTCACGTTTTCCGGGTTTGTTAGTGCTATTTACCGAAAATTGACATTTTAACAAACATCATTAGATTTGTAAGGTTTATAATTTTTTCAACAATTTTCGGTTATGTTAGCAGTTTACAAAAAAAAATGATATTTTGAAACAACAATCATTATGGTTCGAACAAGATTTTCAATTTTTGAACTGTTTCTAGTTATATTCACGGGTTTCAGAAGAAATGAGTTATTAAACAAAAACTGAAAAAATTAAAACAAATTATATTTCAAAAAAGATTCAGAACTTTTTAACATTTTTATGTTATGTTGGCGTTTTATGCCCAAAATCGGTTACTTGAAAAACAAAAATTAATTTCAAAGAAGATTTACAATTCGCAACATTGTTTTGTTGTATGTTAGTGTTTTTCGTCAAAAATTGGTATTTTTAATTTTAAAAATCTTAAGATTTGGTATTTTTGAACAAAAATGCAACGACGTGATTGTACAAAAATATTATATAAATATTCTGAAGTTAAGATATCAATTTTCATCCATTATTAAAAATATGTCCTCGCTTTTCTTTTCTCTTATTTTAGATAATAAATACACTCGGACCCCGATTTAGTAACACTGTCAACTTTTTTGCAATGCAGTACATGTTTTGAAATTTGAAAACATTAAAAAATCTTTTCTGTTCAAGGCCTTAAAATTTTAAATCCTGTGCTACATTCCGAAAATGTAGAGCATACTAGAATTTTTTCAAATATTTTCCATTATATTTTTAGCTCTGGTATGAAGTAAAAGTACAGATTGGCGAGCAGGAGACTAAATAGCGTCATGTTCCTTCGCACTGGATTTAGTAACTCTGTAAAAAATTTATTTACAAAAATAAGTAAAACACAATTTGATTCGAAAATCCTTACAGATTCAGCTAGTATTCATTAGAATCCGCTGAGATTTTTTTCGGATGAGCCATAGCTCATCAAAGTCGAGTCACCAATTTTTTAATCCAACTTTATAGGTTTTCTTCGATACTATAATATATTCTAAGAAAACGAATTTAAGACACCATGTAGCTATAAGCTTCTTTCTGTTTCTTAAAACATCCATTCGTGAGCAAATGATCAGAATAATAAATCAAACAACAGGCGCACAAAATCATTAGCTTCCCTAAAATATCTGAATCAAGATGCAACAGTTTCTCAGCTTCCCTACGGTGCACATGGAGCAACTAAATGGCGACCGGTTTTGACTTTCTAGTCGTAGAAAATTATTTTAAAGAAGAGATAATGTGCCGTCTAGTCAAAGAATACATAAATTCGATTGTTCGTTTGTTCGGTTTAACAGTCGTTTAGGAATTTAGTTCATCTGATTTTCCTTTATCCCTACAGGAAAAGTGAAAGTTTTGGGTCTTTTTGGAATTGGCGAGACAGAGTTGTCAGGTGCTAAACTGCTAAAGGTGCTTCTTAGGAAAAAACTTTCGAATCTGACACTCTGTGTGGGATTCCATAGAAGCTGTTCGTAAAACGTCTTTATTAGATTTTTCAGAACAGTTTCATTTACCACGAACGTGTCAATTATGTCGTTATAAACGTATATAGACTCTCAACAAAAAGTGAAGAATGTAGGCTTCATAATCGCTGGGGGATTGTATTGACAATCAATGATAAATTTTCTAAAAAATTGTTGATGTACGTTTTTGGCTTTAGGCTTAGAGTCAGGTGTCTTTGTTCATCATTTCTCATGTTATCCATAATAATCGCTGGGGGATTGTATTGACCCTCAATAATAAATTTTGTAGAAATTGTTAATGTATGTTGTTGGCTTTAGGGTATGCTCCTGATCCTAAAGCCAACAACGTGCACCAACAATGTTAAGTCGAAAACATAACATCAAAAAACATAACGTACATAAACAATTTCTACAAAATTTATTACTGAGGGTCAATACAAATCTCCAGCGATTATTATCGATAATGTAGGCAATGATGAACATAGACACCTCAGCCTAAAGCCAACAACGTACATCAACAATTTCTACAAAATGTAGAATTGATTCAATAAACGGAATTCATTCAAGGATGCAGAATTAAGTTCATAAAAAGCTCCACTGATATTTCTATAAACATAAATTCTAGACACCTTGGTCTGGGCTTTCAGAGTCTGAAACCTCGAAAGATACTCTTTATCACAATCCTGTGAAAGGATGGGAAGTACATCGTTGTAAATTACTGAAATCTCATTTTAGCATACTTTAGCACTCGTATCGTTACTTACGATGATTGCTAATGGAGGCCAAACTTTTTCCTCATGGATAACGAAAAAAGGAAACCGGCGGACCTGGCGGAGGTGATATCGACGGATCGGCTTCCATAAACTTTTAAATCCGCGTAATGCTCACCGCCCTTAGCGGGGTAGCTTTTCGATGCAAGTTTGAAGGACAAAGTTTGGAAATGTTCAACTTCATAATTCAATCATTTCCTACTCGCTGAATAATTTCGAGGAGGAGTGGTTTCGAACTTTATTTTATTAATTCCAATTTGCAATGTAATTCCACCACTTTTATGAAGTTAATACATTCCTCAGTTGACTCAGTTTTTATTTTTGCAACTAAAGTTATTTTTCAAGGAGAAAAATGAATGAAATTAAATCTACTGAGGAATACTTAGGGGCCGTTCAAAAACTATGTCACCCTATTTTGAAAACTTTTTTCACCCTCTGTCCCCTGTTTATCACAGATCATCATACAAACCTTCCACCCCATCCTAGGTGACGCCATAAACACCTCAAAACATTTTTAAAAAACAGTTAACTTTTAAAATCCAAAATCTGAATTTTCAACCCAAAAAAAAGATTTTTGTAACAAATAGTTCAATTTTCAAGAGACCTCAAAATTAATTTTTTACGTAACAGTTGCAATTACAACCAAATAGTTGATCTTTTAAACAAAGGAGATGAATTTTCAACAAAAAGGTCAATTCTCAACGAAAAATGTAATAAATGATATTTCAACTAAAAAAGGAATTTACAACAAAATAGTTAAATTTTCAACCGAAGAGTTGAATTTTCAACAAAGTGATTGAATTTTTAACCATATGGTCGAATTTTCAAACAAAGAAGATTAAACTTCAAAAGCACGAATTTTTTAGAAGACAGTTGAATTTCTAACCGAGAAGAATGAATTTTCAATCAAGAACTTTTCTACGAAAAAAAAAAATTTTATTCCAAAAGGAAAATTTTCTACGAAGAAAAAATTTTCAACAAAGTAGTGGAATTTTTCATACAAAAAGACGCATTTTTTGAAGACAGTTGAAATTTCAATCCAAAAGGACGTAATTTCAACAAAACAGTTATATTTTCAAACAAAATAATTAAATTAACAAAATAATTATATTTTCCACAAAATAAATGAATTTTCAATAAAAAAGATTAATTCTCGACAAAAATTTGAATTTTGATCAAAAAACAGTTGAATTCAACCAAAAGAGACGAAATTAGAACAAAATACATAAATGTTCAAATAAATTGTTGAATTTTCAACTAAAAGCAATCTATTTTTAACCTGTAATGGAATAGTTAATTTTTCATTGAAACAAAATTTCAAACAAAAAAAAAAGAATTTTCAACGAAAAAAGATTAATTCTCAATCAAAAATTTAATAGCTGAATTTTCAACTAAAACCAATCTATTTAACCAGAAATAGAAAAGTTAAGCTTAATGTTCGAAATTTCTGTAATTTTTGGAAATTTTGAAAATTCTGGTAATTTTGGAAATTTTTGCAAAATTTCTGCTAATTTTAGGAATTTTTTTAATTTCTGGTAATTTTATAAATTATTGAAAATTTCCAGAAATTTAAGATAACCACACATTTTTAAAATTTCCAGACATTTTCAGACATTTTCTGTCATTTATGTTAATTTATCGGTAACTTAGAACAATTTATCAGCAATTTATAGTATCTTATCATCTCGTGTTCGTCCTATCGCTATTCACAATCACTCTTTTAAATTAAACCTGAACGCGATAGTGATAAAGTCTTTTTAAGGCAGTTGTGAAGATTAGCCATATAATGTGCCACTTAACTGATAGTTAAATTTTCAACTATTTAAGCGAATTTTTGGAAAAGTAGAGTAAGTTTCAATCAAATAGTTGAATTTTAAACTAAAAAAGATGAATTCTCAATGAAAAATTTAATAGTTGAATTTTCAACTAAAAACGGTCAATTTTTAGCCAAAAATGGATTAGGTCAGTTTTTAGTTAATAAAATTAATTTTGAACTAAAAAAATGATTTTTTAACAAAATGTTTAAATCTTCGACCAAATGGTAGAATTTTTAAACACAATTGATGAATTCTGGACCAAAAATATAATAATAAACTTTTCAATTAAAAATAATTAACTTTCAACAACAACAAAAGTTGGATTTTTTTATTGAGTACTTATTGATTCCGTTCGCATTAGGCGAAAAACGAGAAAAAGGGGGAAAAAGGAATTCCTTAAAAAAGGGGGAAAGAGTGGAATATGGGAAAGAGTGTGTAGTTTGTATTTAGATGATTTATTGTACAATATTATTATTAGACAATTAAGCCAAATCCCTTACGGATATAAGCGTAACTCGTTGGTTTCTGGCCTCGTTCTACTAGTGTAATCAAGGAATTTATATGGTACTCGTAATTAGGGAATGTGTATTCAAACAATATGCTCATTCTGCCACACCACACCGACACGGGTCGCTAATCAATCTCTCTAGCAATCACCTCAGGTAGGGAGCATCAAAAAGTCATCATACGTTACGATTCACACATTGACACTCAAACTGACTAATAGGCCCATAGGCGTCTATCACTCCGCTAATACTCTTCGTCATACATTTCTCGTAGAAAATTTTCCTTCATTGTTTCCTCGGTCTGCCTCTGGGTACGCTACAATTTTTTTCACCCAAATATACTTGCTTCGTTAATCTTTCTCCTTTTATTCTCTCGAGATGATCAAACAATCTGAACAAATTTCTTTCACTCTTGTCAAACAGTTTTTTCGGTAAACCACATTCTTAATTCTTTGAGATTCCTTTCATTATTAACTTTTTCCATTAACGTTGTACCGCATATATTCCGCAGGAATTGTATGCGAATCGTGTTAACTATTTTTTTCTTGGTAGGTCTAAGTATCGCTACCGTACATAGTGATGCATTCGAACAATATTTCCCGATCTCAATACGATCCCGACTCGATCCTAGCCCCTTATCCACCTCTTCCCAGCACATGAAACTACCCCTAAATGTAAAATCTTCTTGTCTAATTATCCTTATGACCGAAAATCCCCTTTTCCAGATCTCTCGAGCCCAAAAAATCACTCCTAAGTGTAAACTTTCCTTAACCAGCTCTTCTCGGCCCCAACAATCACCCCTGTAAGTGTGAAATAGCTTTGTTTAGCTTTCCTGAGACCCAAAAATAACCCCTAAGTTAACAGTTAACAGTTAGCACACTAGGGAAAATTTACAATTGATCTTGATCTCCCAAAACATGTTAAATTTAACCGCTGTAGAAGTTACCTCAACATTTCACCCCAGGAATTACCCCTTAGTATAAAATCCCCCCGTCCAGCTGTCCAACAGACGTGTTCTGTAATGATAACAAAAAATGCCAAGCTGCCATGTCGCCCGAGGCTAGTTATGCCGTCGAGCGATATTTCCCGATCTCGATACGATCCCGAATCGATCCTAGCCTCCAGTATCGGGTGTAGATCGAGTCGGTTATAGCTCGACTCGACTTTGGTTCGGGAAGTCGATATATCGACTCGGGATCGTGTCGGATTTTCGATACTGCTTCAACAGATGTGCACTTCTCACTTGAACTCTCCAGTGCCTGGCTACACCGTTTATGGCTGGATTGAAAATGCTGAATTTCATTTTCCCCATAGTGGAAGAGTTGTACTTTGGCTTAGTAGTAAATAATTTGAAACATCCAAATGCAACTATAGAACCTATTTTCAACCTTCATTCAATTTTAAATTATTTTTTGATGAAAAAGAATCTTTTTTTAATATTTGGCAATATTTGACTGTTTATTAAAAAGGAGCCAATATAAAGAAGATATTAAAAAGTGAACAATTTCCAGCTGAATTATTTCAAATAGAATGCCTAAGGAAACAGGTCTCTGGTTTAAAAATATTTTTATTTTTAATGTTTTTCTCTTAAGATTTTTTTAAATGATATTATTAACAAAGTTATTGATTCATTCTTCAATTTCGAGGATCACAAATGATGGTATATTTTTTCATAAAACATCATTGAAAATATCATTAAAACTAAAGTATAAGGAAAAAAGATTTGATTAATAACATTCAGTCTTGAATTTTGATGGCCACGTATCATCCAAATTCCAAACAATAAAAGCAGGCAATTTTAGAGCAGGAATATACTTTGAAAACAAATATTCCTTAACGTCGATTATGTGTTAATAAAATTTGCTTATAACAGTTAGCTTCACAAGCCTACAATTTTTTTCTTCTTTCTTATATCGCTGTGCATTGAATCCAACCTACTTGAAGTATAAGAAAAATTTTGCCTATGAGATAAAACATGAAATGCAAAAAAACGACACTTTCGCTGTTTGCATTAACATAACAATTAAATAAATAAAAAAATAAAATATCCACTCTAAACGTTTTCTATGGAATTTAGTCCTGAATTTTTTCAAACAAAAAAAATCTACAATCGTTGCATTATTGCGTTCTAAATGTCATTTTGAACTTCGATTTTCATTCCACCCCACTGTGGACTGCTAGTCCGCTACGTCACAGTCACACATCTGGCGAAGGAGTATCGAAAACCCGACTCGATCCCGAGTCGATATGTCGCATTTCGAGCCAAAGTCGAGCCGAGAGAAAACCGATCACGGGTATCGAAAACCCGATCCCGACCCGAGAAAAAACCGACGCGATCCCGACACGATCACGAGAACGTATCGTATCGAACAGCACCATTACTCTTTATATCTTTCCTCTGTAGAGTCTCACTCACACATTCTCACCGTTCTTTCCTAGTCTGCCTCTGGGCACGCTACCATTCACTTTACTCAAATACACTTGTTTCGTCAATCGTTCTCTAATCTAATCACTAATTTGAATGTTCTAAAGCATCTGAAATAATTGTTATTCTCATTTATATTTTTCATGCCTGATGTCACATTCTGCGTTAACACCTCCCACCTTTGTCAAAAATGGTCACAAAACCTGTGAACCCTCCTCCCTCTCCTAAACTGGCAGTATGACGCAGTATTTGAATAGCCCCCTATATTATTCGATTGACAGTAATATTTGCAAGAAACGCATAAGTGTTTCTCTTTATGAGATTGTATTATTAATCTCATATTTTGAAGAGATTTACATGTTTCTTTTCATGCTATGCAAATGTGATATTTTTGCATAAAGAAATATAATAAGGATACCAATGCATGAAAAAAGCAAAATTCAACCTTGAAATCGAGTTAAGGCCAACGGCTTCGTTGCAGTGAAAGAAACTCGATTTGTTCTAACTAAGCTAAAGAATACGCGTGGAAGGAAAGGTGTCACGTAAGCCCATTAGTCGTCCTTTTCTTTGACGAAGAAGGAAAGGTTTTCATCACTCTGCTCTCTGCAGAGAAGGAAACTGAAGTTTTGTTTTGTAAACCGCGACTAAAGCGACAAATAACTGATGAAATCTTTCACGAGTTCTTATATAAATGCATGAACGCATGAATATACATATGCACATGAACGTATTCACATTTATAAGGCTAATAGGTGTGTGCGCTTATCAAGGCTTTCATTCAAAACAAATTAGAATCCCACGCGTAATAATAACCTGATTAGCCGGTCGTTGTACAGCGATTATCCGTCGCTAATAAAGCGATCGTTTCCAACGGTCCGTTCACTGCAACTGCGTACAGCCGTACACCCACGTGGCGACATTCCCGCTGCTATTATTTATTGACTCTGCAAAAGCACTTGTCATATCTACCAGTTTAAATAATGAATCGATATTAAGCGCCGCGCTGTTACGAAAGTATGTATTTAACTGTCACCATTTTTCCAACCGAAGGACTGTAAATGGAACGGGGTCGTTTTTCCATAAATGTCTGTGATATCGGACTGAGGTGTGATATCTCGTTTAGCTGCTTGGACAACTTCATTTATTATTATTATTGTCTTGTTAGGTTGTTTCATTTAAGTCCTGTGGCATCCGACTTTATTAGGAGTACTCGCATTTGCCTGGACGTTTGGCCAGGGGAGAGAAAACTGCAGAAAACCACCCCTCGAGTTCAGCGGTTTTTCGAAAGTCGAGTTTGAAGGTAGATCATTCGATCATACCTATTGATTGCAGACAATCTTCGGCGTCAAATCTTCCGCTCAACATTAGGGTCAAGAGATTTTGTTACGGTAGGGGGGGGGAGGTCTTTCATTGATGTACGTAATTTTCGGAAATTCACAAATGAAACAAGTAACTCGCAGGAATTGTACAGAAATTTAATATGAATTTAACTTTACGCGCCAAAGAAAACTAGTGAGTGAAAAAAGGAACCTAGCCAACAACAATTTTTTTTAAGGTCAGGGAAAAGTAAGGGATTTAGAAAAAAATCTTGTAAAAGTCAGGGAATTTCTATAACTTTGGATAACTGTCAAGCAGAATAAATTTGAAATTTTTCGATTTTTATTTGAAATTGTCTTATTCCCCTTCTAAAGGATTCCAGGTTCAAAATGTTACAAATGTAATATTCTGGTCTTTGAATATTAATGGTCAGGGAAAATGAAAAATTGGTCAGGGAAAAATTCGAGAATTTATAAAATAAAGTATTGCGGTAACACTGATATAACATTCTTGTTAGTAATTTATTTTCTTTGTATTTTTATTTCTTTTTTTGCAGTTGCTTCCTCTTGAAAATTATCTTTTTAGTTATAAATTTTATTATTTGTTTGAAAATTCAACAGTTTTGTTAAAACTTCAATCTTTTTGCTTGAAAATTCCACTATTTCATAGAAATTTTACCTTTTGAGAAAGATGTATATTTTGGTGTTGAAAAATCAATTGAAATGTTTTTTGAATGAAAACCCAACTATTTTTTTGAAAATTGGTCTTTTCGCTTTAAAAATCCATCTGCTTTAGTAGAAATTTCATCTTTCTTGGATAAGAATGCCACTCTTTGGTTATAAAAATTTAATAATTTTGTTGAAAAGTCATCCTTTTTGGTCGAAATTTCAATTGTTTTGTTGAAAAATCACCTGAAATCTTTTTTGGATGAAAATTCGACTTTTTTTTTTAACTCATCTTTTTTATTTAAAAATTCATCGGTCTGAGTAGAAAATTCATATTTCTCGGATGAGAATGGAACTGTTTGGTTGAAAATTCAATAAATTTTTTAAAAAATCATCCTTTTTGGTCCAAAAATCTACTTTGTTGTTGAAAATTCAACTATTTCGTAGAAAATTTACCTTTTGAAAAATTCACATTTTGCGTTGAAAAATCAATTTAAATATTTTTTGGGTGAAAATTCAACTATATTTTTTAATATTTGTCTTTTTGATTCAAAAAATCATCCATTTTAGTGGAAAATTAATCTTTTTTGGATAAAAATGCTACTGTTTGATTGAAAATTGAATAATTTTTTTTAAAAGTCATCCTTTTTGTATCAAAATTCAACTGTTATCATTGAAAATTCGTCTTTTTGGGTTGAAAATGCAAGTATCTTCGCAGAAAATTCACTTCTTATTCAAACTATTTTGTTTAAAAATTTTGTTTGAACCACTTTGTTAAGAAATAATTTTTTTGTTGAAGATTCATATTTTAGTTGAAACTTCATCTTTTTGGTTAAAGTTTGACTAATTAGTTGAAAACTGAACTTTTTTAATAGAAAATTCAACTGCGTGGGCGTTTTTTTAAACGAAGCTTTACTCTTTGGTTGAAAATTTAACTATTTTGTTGACAATTAATTTTTTTGCTGAAAATTCCTATTTTTCTGGTTGAAAATTAATTTTTTTGCTGAAAATTCAATTTTTGTACAGAAAATTCGTCTTTTGGCTTTAAGGTTCAACAATTCCGGTGAACTTTTTTTTCTTTCATTACTGAAAAATCTTTATTTGTTGAAAATTCGTCTTTTTCATTTTAAAATTCATTTTTTTTTTTTAATGAAATTTCGTCCTTCTTGGTTGAAATATCATCTATTACACTTTTTTGTTGCGAATTTATCTTTTAGGGTTGAAAATTCAACTATTTCGTTGAAAATTTAATTGTTTTGTAGAGAATTTAATTATTTTGTAGAAAATTCAATTATTTCCTTAAAAATTCAACTTTTTTTTTTGAAGTCAAATTTGTGATCAAAAGTTAATTTTTCTTATTTGTAACGTCTATTATATTCTTGGTTCAAAGTTCATCTCTTTCAGTTCAGAATTATACTATTTGGTTAAAAATATAATTCCTTTGTTGAAAATTAAACTATTTCGTTGAAAATTCATCTTGTTTGGTCGGAAAATCAACTGTTGTGTTAAACATTCGTCTTTTGGATAGAAAATTCATCCTTTTAGATTAAAAATTTATCTTTTTTAGTTGAAAATTGAATAATTTCTTTGAAATTTTACTATTTTGTAGAAAAGTAATATTTTTTTTGTTAAAAGTTCATTCTTTTTATTTGAAAACTTTATTATTATATTTTTGGTTCAGACATGATCTCTTTTGGTTGAGAATTCTATTATTTGGTTGAAAATTTAATAATTTGGTTGAAAATTCAACTAATTTGTTGAAAAGACATCTTATTTGTTTGAAAGTTAATTTTTTTTGGGGGAAAAATTCTATTATTTGGTTGAAAATTTAATTATTTAGTTGAAAATGCAACTATATTCTTGAAAAGTCATACTTTTAATCAAAAATTCAACAACTTTGTTAAAAATTCATTTTTTTAAATTGAGGGTTCATTTCTTCTCTTGAAAATTAAGATATTTTGATGAAAATTCGTTTGATATTTGGTTGAAAATAAATCTTTGAAACTGACAATTAAACTATTCCATTCAGTGCAAAATTTAACTGATTGGGTGAAAAGTTATATTTTAGTTGAAAGTTCAACTTTTGGTTGAAAATTCATGTATTTTATTGAAAATTCGTCTTTTTCGGTAGAAATTTAATCTTCTTGATTGAAAATTTATACTTTTTAGTTGCACAATCATATTTTTGGGTTCAAAAATGAACTGTTACATTCTTCGTTGAAAACTGACTACTTTTAAAAAAAATTAATTTTTTTTATTAAGTATTCATATTATAATTATTATTGAAAATTTAACTATTTGCTCTTAAATGAACTGTTATGTCAAAAATTCAACTGTTTTGTAGAAAATAAATCTTTTTGGCTTGAAAATGCAACAATTTAGTAGAAAATTAAACTATTTGGTTGAAAATTGAACTTTTTGGTTGAAAAATCATATTTTTAGGTTGAACAATCAACTTTTTCCAGATAATTCGTCTTTTTTGATAGAACCTTAATCTTCTTGGTCGAAAATTCATCTTTTTGGTTGAAAATTTAACCTTTCTTTTTGTTGAAAATTCATTATTTTTGTTCAAATTCACCTTTCTTCATTAAAAATTGTCCTTTTTGTTGAAAATACATTTTTTCCGATATAAAAGTTTACTATTTCCTGAAACATTCAACTTTTTAGCTTAAAAACTTTACTTTTTTGTTGAAAATTCAACTGCCTTCTGAAAAATTTATTTTTTGTTTTGGAAATTCAAATATTTGATTGAATTTTAATCTTTTTTGTTTGAAAATTCGACCATCTGATTGAAAATGCATCTTTGTATGCTGAAAACCCAACTATTTGGATGGAAATTCATTGTTAAAATTCTAATTATTTTTGGAAAATTGAACTATTATTTTGAAGTCATCCTTTTAAATTGAAAAATTTTTCTTTTGTGGAGAAGTAAATTTTTGTTGAAAATTTAATTGTCTTCGAAAAAATTTGTCTTTTTTGCTTGAAAATTTCAATGTTCGGTTAAATCTTCAACTATTTTCTGGAAAACTCGTCTCTTTTACTGGGTAGAAGATCTTTTTTGGTTGAAAATTCAACTATTTGGTTGAAAATTATTTCCGCGTGAAATCCTAGGAATTTAAAGTGTTTCTTAGCGAATTCAATATTATATTATTAATATTAATAATATATTATTAATGCAAACAGCGACAAAAATGTCGATTTTTTTAATTTCATTTTTTATCTTCTGGAAAAAATTTTTCTCATACTTCTCGTCCTTTGTATTTAATACACAGGGGTATAAGAAAAATAAAAAATTGTTAACTTGCGAAGTTAATTTTTATAAACAAATTGTATTAACAAATTATCGACATTAGGGGTTATTCGTCTTCAAAGTATATTTCTCCTCTGAAATCGCTTGCCTTCATTGTTAAGATGATACGTGGCCATTGAAATTTAATATTGAATGTTATTTGTTTATTTTATAAACAAATTATATAAACAAATACACATTTTGGGTGTTTTCAAGCGAAAGAAATCGTTTTTTTCGACCTTGCTGAAATTATATTGCCAATGATGTTTTTCTAAAAAAAATTTTGCCACCCATAAATATTTGTTTATTCAATAAACAAATTATATAAACAAATGCACATTTTGAGCGTTTTTAAGCGAAAAGAAATCGATCCTTGTTCTGGCCTTGCTGATATTATATTGCTAATGACGTTTTCTGAAAAAAAAATTTTTGCCATCCATCAATATTTGTTTATTTTATTAACAAATTATATAAACAAATGCGCATTTCAGGAGTTTTTAAGCAAAAATAATTGTTTTTTTCCTCTCACCTTGCTGAAATGATATTTTCAATTATGGTTTAAAAAAAAAATTGATATGCATTAATATTTTCTTATTTTATAAACAAATTATATGAAAAATGAACATTTTAGGCGTTCACCTAATTTGTTTTCAAAATGAACAAATAGTGAGGCATGACAATATTTCATCTAGGCAATTCATTGTGAATATTGTTTAAACAATAATAAAATTAAAACGATTTCTTTCTGCCTATAAATATCTACAATGTACATTTGTTTATATAATTTATTTATAAAATAAACGATTAGCGGTGCTTGGCAACATATTTCGATAGGACATCATTGGCCATATAATTGCAACAAGATCAGAAGAAAAAACGATATTTTTTCGCTTAAAACTCCTTATATGTGAATTTATTTATATAATTTGTTTATAAAATAAGGAAACATTAATGCATGGCGAAATTTTTCCAGAAAACATCATTGGCAATATAATTTCAGCAAGTTTAGGAGAAAAAACGACTTATTTTCGCTTAAAAACGCTGGAAATGTACATTTGTTTATAAAATAAACAAATGTTGATGTGTGGTAACAAAATTTTCAGAAAACATTATTAGCAATAAAATATTAGCAAGGTCAGAAGAAAAAACGGTTTATTTTCGCTGAAAATCGCCCAAAATGTACATTTGTTTATATAATTTGTTTATAAAATGAACAAATATTGATGGGTTGCAAAATTTGTCTTAGAAATATTATTGGCATCATAATTTTAGCAAGGTAAGAAGAAAAAACGATTACTTCTTGCTTAAAAACGCCCAAAATGTGTATTTGTTTATATAATTTTTTTATCAAATAAACAAATATTTATGAGTGGCAGAAATTTTTTCAGAAAACATCATTGGCAATATAATTGCAACAAGTTCAAAAGAAAAAACGGTTTCTTTTCGCCTAAAAACGCCCAAAATGTGCATTTGTTTATATAATTTGTTGATAAAGTGAACAAATAACATTTGATTTCAAATTTCAATGGCCGCATATCATCTTAACGATGAAGTCAAGCGATTCCAGAGCTGAAATATACTTTGAAGACGAATAACCCCTAATGGCGATTATTTGTTATTACAATTTGTTTATAACAATCAACTTTGCTAGTTAACAATTTTTTTAATGTTTTTTGTACCCCTGTGCATTACATCCAAGGGACGAGAAATATAAGAAAAATGTTTTCTAGAAGATTAAGAATGACATTAAAAAAATAGACATTTTTTTCGCTGTTTGCATTAACATAAAACTTAAATAATTTCGGGATAAAGTTCCGAATAGTGGTTACCTCGGATTTTGTTGAAACGACGTATACTCACGTATTTTGATGCGCTGATTACGAAAATCATGGTAAAAATTCGCGACAAGGACGTTTTCATGGTGAAAACCATAAGAAACCCCATGAAAATCATGATTTTTTCGTTTATCACAGTGAATAAGAAGAATTTTCAATAATCTATCAAACAAAAGTTCTAGCTAGAATAAAAATGCATCTTTTTTGTATCCTACACTTTTTGCCTAAAACCATTATTTTTTTAGAAAAAGTGGATTGCGTTGGGAAAACAATAAAAACAAGAAAACAGTTACAGATATACGTTCGGTCACGCTTGTCCCTTCTTTCCCTTTCTTTCTCGTCCCTTTTTCGTAACTAGTCAGTGAATGCGTACCCCCCCCCCAACTTTAACCAGGAAAAGGGGGCGAGCGTGACTGAACAAATTTCCGTAACCATTCAGTAAATGCGTAGCCCCCCCCCCCC
>CAKNYM010048730.1:97109-115904 GCA_932195095.1 Andricus curvator
CGTAACTAGTCAGTATATTTGTAGCCCCCCCCCCTCCACTTAAATCTGGAAAAGGGGACGAGCGTAACTGAACGCATTTTCGTAAATGCGTAAATTTGCCAGTAAATTTTTATTTCTAGGCTCATTTTTGGAAAATCTTATTTTTCTTGTTAAAAAATGGTTCTAAAGAAAAAATGTAATGAACACAAAAGATGGATTTTTTCATGCTCTACAACTTTTATTTACAATATTTTTCGAAATTTTCATTATTTACGAAGAGAATTGGAAAAAACAATGATTTCATGGGTTTTTCATGGTTTTCGTCATTAAATTCAAATTTGCGCCAATTTTCACTATGACATTCATAATCAACGCATCAAAAAAGTAAGTATACGTAGTGCCAAATGAATCGGAGGTAACCACTATTCGGGACTACACTCTCATTTTGAACCTCCTTTTCCAATTTCACCCCACTGTGAGGCGCCAGGCCCCACCAGGCCTCCACTACGCCACTGACAAAAAGGTTGAGTAATCAAAAGTCGCTCTCACACATTCACTATGATTTATGTAAAAGAGCATGTCCTTGCAATATGCACTATGCTTTGTGGTATTCTCCTTGTTCCATATATTTCAATTATGATAAGTGACAATTTTATGCACCAATCATAAAGAAGCGCGGGCAATCAAAAGCTCGTTAACACGATTTATAAATAGAAAAGTATATTTGCATATGTAGTATGAGAAATACTTTTTTTCGCGATCTCGGTTACTTTGTGTACGTTTGGATTATCGGGTGGGGTCTCTCGTAACTCTCTATTCTGCATTACTATAACCAACCCTATGAGTAATGCCGGCTAGTATAGCGTACAGCCGTACAGGTTTTACCATATGTCGAGGTGGGAATAAATTAACGTAGCTGGAAATGTCAACTGAGTAATGTGAGTAATCGCCGGATTCCAGTTCCTCACGCCACGTGAAAAATTAATTAGGGTTCTGGATACCTGGCTACTGTTAAAAGACACGGGGGGCAACTCTAGTGACACTAACTGAGGTTCTTTATGTCTTTTACTTTTTACCCATTCTGAGCATATGTCTTCTTCCTTTAGTGTTCGAACTTCGACTCGACGAGTTAACCTTTTATTCTCTTATTCATTGCTTCCACATCCGTTTACGCTTTAAATATTTAAATGGCTTTTATATTTTACTTTTAAATTTCAATCTCGCAATATTCCATGATACGTGATAATTAAATATGTGTGAAAATGAGATCTTGTATTCACTCAATTTTTTTTATCATATTTTCTGAATAGACTTAATGAATTTTTTTATTATTCAGTATTCACGCTTTTTCAAATTTATTCAATCTCTTTGAAATATATGCGAAATATAACACTCATTATTGCATAAATTACTTTTAGCTGATTTTGTGGATATGGAAATTTGCATCGTTATAAATTATGCAGAATTATTGTAAAAAAAGTACTCTTTAATGGCTAATTTCAGGTATTAAAATTTGACTTAGAAAAAACAGTCTCGAGTGATATTAAAATGAGTCGTCCCCTTTTCCAGGTTTAATTGGGGGGGGGGGGCTACACACATACTGACTAGTTACGAAAATGCGTCCAGTTACGAAAAAGGGACGAGAAAGTAAGGGAAAGAAGGGACAAGCGTGACCGAACTGTTTTCTTGTTTTTCTTGTTTTTCCAACGCAGTGTGGTGGACAATTTAAATAGCTGAATTAGTAGAAAACTACTAATTGGTAGTAGTTTTTCTACTAATTCCAAAAGCGTCGATTCGTTCACTGCTAATTAGTAAAAATCTACGAATTCAATATGTAAGAATAAATGACTAAATAAATTAGTAACAAAACTGAAACCTGGATTAAAGAAACCTGGGATTATCACGTTCCTAGAAGTTTCTTTCTCGGCATTTTTGCGATGCTGGGACCGCGGGACCGAAAAAGAGGCGGTGCTCAGTCATGCGTGACAAGCAGCAGCGTAGCGACAGAGTGGGTACCCTTAGCGCGTTAGTTGCGTCAAGTTGCGTCAGCTTTTAGCATGCGTCAAAATTCAACAGAAATGGTTCAGACGGCCCTGTATATTTACGTTTAGATTCCCTGTATTTATGATCAAGGCTATTGCAAGCCATACCCGAAACCGTACTTAAATCCAGGTTCCAATGTGTATGTACTGAAGGAATTCGGATTGCTACTATTCAATAAATTGGTTAATGTATTGCTAGTAACTATTTTAAACGAACCTTTTAAGTAAATTTAAAAACTGATTTTAAAATACATGGAAAAATACAAAAAATTGTACGAATGATGTGCACCTAATATTCCTTAAAATCAAGTCGAGTCTGGTGATTCTGCAGTACATTTTCTAATTTCCGCTCACTCTAAGCCTCGAAGATGTTTACTTTTTGTGAAAATACATGTTGGTTAACCTAACTTTATTCAAGGACATTTTCCCAGTTCCCTGTAAATTATTCACTTATTTCTCAATAATAAAATAAAATCGAGCCATTTTACAAAGACCAGACACAAAAAATAATAATATTAGTGACCAAAATCATTTAAGTTGCAATAAATTGAAGTCAGAATCCACTTAATCACAAACGAGAAATCGCGAGAGTCACGGCGTCATAGCAGCAGCAGCGTGCATACGCCTGCGCTATACGAGAAACGCCATTTAATTTCAGCGGTAGATTCAAAATAAATTTGAGCTTATGCGTGAAGGATTTTTTTTCACAAAACCATATTAGTGCCACTTTTTTAAACCACATTTTGTTAGCTCAGAAATTCTTTAAAATTTCATCGCACATTTTTGTTAGAAAAATATTTATTTTTAACTTGTATGAAAATGTGAGATACGCAAAAACTAATAGTGCTATTCGATGCAACAATTTAAAAATTGATTTTTTTCTTGAAAAATTATCTATTCGTTTTTTGTCCTACTAGTTTGACAATGATTTTACATTCAGAAGCGATTTTTCAACCGATTTGAAGTTTTTTTATGTAATTGAAGCTAATTAAATTTGGCATGAATCTGCCATGGCCCATTTGGAAGAAATTTTTTTTTTTTTTTTATTAAATTACAAAAAGGGGGAAAAAATTGTAGAAGAGTACCCGTTTTTGAGAAATACTTGGATTCAATCCCAAATACCTAGAATCAATGGAGCAACTATCCAGAAAATTTATCTAACAGATTAGCAATTGGTTAAAAGTTTAATTAATTTGTTATTAACAAAGAAGTGAATGAAAATGTATTTATGGCGATTGGCAGTAATTCGTCAATTACTTACAACTTTTTAACAGTTTTAGGTTATGTTATCTTTTAACGTATTTCACTGAAAATGGGTTATTTTAAACAAGAATAATTAAATTTCAAAGAAGATTTCAAATTTTGAATAATTTTAATATTAATATATAATTTTGAATAATTCAGGAAATCATTGAATTCTTTGTGAAATCTTTCTGATATCTTTGGAAATCTTCGAAATATTTGGTAATATTTGTGAAATTATTGAAATTATTGAAGTCTTTATGAAATCTTTTAAATTTATCCGAAATCTTTACAATTTTTAAGAAATCTTTGGGAAATCCTTGAAATCTTTGTGCAATCTTTCAAATCTTTGCGAAATATATATACAATATTTTTGAAATATCTGATAATATTTGTGAAATTATTGAAATCTTTGGTAAATCATTGAAATCTTTCTGCACTCTTTGAAATCGGTCTCAAATCTTTGCGTAATATTCGAAATATTTGGGAAATCATTCAAATCTTTGTACAATTTTTCTGAAATCTTTGGAAATCTTTGCGAAATATTTGAAATATTTTTGAAATATCTGATAATATTTGTGACATTATTGAAATCTTTGGGAAATCTTTGTGATATCTTTGGAAATCTTTGAAGAATATTTGAAATATTTTTGAAATATTTGGTAATATTTGTGAAATTATTGAAATCATTGCAGTCTACGAAATCTTTTTAATCCATCCGAAATCTTCAGAATCTTCATGAAATCTTTGGGAAATCATTCAAATCTTCGTGCAATCTTCGCGTAATATTCGAAATCTTTGGAAAATCATTCAAATCTTTGTAAAATTTTTCTGAAATCTTTCGAAATCTTTGCGGAATATTTGAAATATTTTTGAAATATCTGATAAAATTTGTGAAATTATTGAAATTTTTGTGAAATTATTGGGGAATCATGGAAATCTTTGTGATATCTTTGCAAAAATCTTTGAAACATATTTGAAATATTTTTGAAATATTTGGTAATGTTTGTGAATTTAATTGCAGTCTGCGAAATCTTTTTAATCCATCCGAAATCTTTAAAATTTTTATGAAATCTTTGGGAAATATTTGAAATCTTCGTGCAATCTTTGTAATCGGCCTGAAATCTTTTTAGAAATCATTCAAATCTTTGTAAAATTTTTCTGAAATCTTTGCGAAATATTTTTGAAATATCTGATAAAATTTGTGAAATTATTGAAATCTTTGGGAAATCATTGAAATCTTCGTGCAATCTTTGAAATCGGTCTAAAATCTTTGCGTAATATTCGAATTCTTTGTGAAATCATTTAAATCTTTGTACATTTTTTTTTAAATCTTTGGAAATATTTGGGAAATATTTGAAATATTTTTTAAATATTTGATAAAATTTGTGACATTATTGAAATCTTTGGGAAATCTTTGTGCTATCTTTGGAAATCTTTAAAGAATATTTGAAATATTATCGAAATATTTGGTAATATTTGTGAAATTATTGAAATCATTGCAGTCTACGAAATCTTTTTAATCCATCCGAAATCTTTAAAATCTTCATGAAATCTTTTGAAAATCATTGAAATCTTCGTGCAATCTTTGAAATCTTTGGGAAATCATTCATATCTTTGTAAAAATTTTCTGAAATCATTTTGCGAAATATTTTTAATATCTGATAAAATTTGTGAAATTATTCAAATCTTTGCGAAATCTTTGGGAAATCATTGAAATGTTTGTGATATCTTGGAAGTCTTTGAAAAACATTTCGGAAATATTTTGTAATATTTGTGAAATTATTGAAATCTTTGGGAAATCATTGAAGTCCACGAAATCTTTGCGAAATCTTTAAAATCTTCATTAAATCTTTCGAAAATCATTGAAATATTCGTGCAATCTTTGAAATCGGTCTGAAATCTTTGCAAAATATTCAAAATCTTCATAATCTTTGGGAAATCATTCAAATATTTGTAAAATTTTTATGAAATCTTTGGAAATCTTTGCGAAATATTCGAAATATTTGGTAATATTTGAGAAACTATTGAAATCTTTGCGAAATCTTGAAAATCTTCATGAAATCTTTGGGAAATCTTCGTGCAATCTTTGAAATCTTTGGGAAATCATTCAAATCTTTGTAAAAATTTTCTGAAATATCTGGAAATCTTTGTGAAATATTTCTGAAATATCTGATAAAATTTGTGAAATTATTGAATCTTTGTGAAATCTTTGGGAAATCATTGAAATCTTTGTGATATCTTTGGAAACCTTTGAAAAATATTTGAAATATTTGGTAATATTTGTGAAATTATTGAAATCTTTAAAAAATCCTTGAAGTCTGGGAAATCTTTTTAATCAATCCGAAATCTTTAAAACCTTCATGAAATCTTTGAGAAATCATTGAAATCTTCGTGCATTCTTTGAAATCGGTAGGAAATCTTTGCGAAATATTCAAAATCTTTGAGAAATCATTAAAATCTTTGTAAAATCGTTCTGAAATCTTTGCGAAATATTTGATCAAATTTGTGAAATTATTGAAATCTTCGAAATCTTCATGAAATGTTTGGGAAATCATTGAAATCTTCGCGCAATCTTTGAAATCGGTCTAAAATCTTTGCGAAATATTCGAAATCTTTGGGAAATCATTCAAATCTTTGTAAAAATTTTCAGAAATCTTTCGAAATCTTTGCAAAATATTTGAAATATTTTTGAAATATCTGATAATATTTGTAAAATTATTGCAATATTTGCGAAATCTTTGGGAAATCATTTAAATCTTTGTGATATCTTTGGAAATCTTTGAAAAGTATTTTTGAAATATTTGTGAAATTACTGAAATCTTTGGGAAATCAATCAAATCTTTGTAAAATTTTTCTGAAATCTTTGCAAATCTTTGCGAAATATTGGAAATATTTTTGAAATATCTGATAATATTTGTAAAATTATGGAAATCTTTGTGATACCTTTGGAAATCTTTGAAAAATATTTGAAATATTTTTGAAATATATGTTAATATTTGTGAAATTATTGAAATCTTTTGAAATCATTGAAGCTTTTGTGAAATCTTTTCAATCCATCCGAAATCTTTAAAATATTAATGAAATCTTTGAGAAATCATTTAAATCTTCGTGCAATCTTTGAAATTGGTCTGAAATCTTTGCGAAATATTCGAAATTCTTGAAATCTTTGGGAAATCATTCAAATCTTTGTAAAATTTTTCTGAAATCTTTGGAAATCATTCCGAAATAATTGAAGTATTTGTGAAATATTTTAAATCTATCCGAAATATTGGCGAAATAGTTGTGAAATTTGTGAAATCTTTGGAAAATCATTAAAAAATGTTTGAAATCTCTGGCAATATGAATTGTATAAATGTATAGCTGTGTTCATTATTATTCATTATTTACTATTGAGTATTTATTGTTTATTTATTACTTATAATTTATGTAAAATTATAATTCTATGCCCCCCCCCCCCAGAAAAAAGGCTCCGCCGCTTCTGCAAATAATCAAATTTTGTCGATTTCAACTGACTTTTTAGTCGAGGGATTTTTTTTTCTGGACCAGGACTCCCTTATATCGCAATGTATATGCGTCTCAAAATGAGATTGCTTATAAATTCAGAGTCGCCATCACCGCCATCAAGGATCGCCAGCCAACAGCCAGCACCCCAAGAACTTGGTCGGACCGTTTCGGTTATAAATAATGGCAGCTCGCCCTTTGCTCGCCGACCACAACCCCGGGCCATGAAAGTAATGAGAATTTCGCGTCTCTATTCTACCGTATAAAACGTCGAATCGTATTCGCCTCAAACCCGCGAAGGTAACTCTTGTGTTTTTCTTTTCTCAAAGGGCTTTTCTCTTGCTTTTCGGCTATGACGTAAAATAAAGAAGATTATTTCGCTCCATCGATTCGACATGTTTTCGAAAATAGAAAGGGGCTTCTGCTTTCAGTTCTTCGCTCCCTCCCTTTGTTGTGAATTTTGAAACTATTACAAGTCAGACGGAAAAGTGAGGAAAATATTTCGGCTTATCACAAAGAAAAGCATGAAAGATGTTGTTTTTTTAAAGAGAAAAGACAGCTGATGAATTCCGCGCTGAATATAAGTTTTTCATTTTATTTTTGAAAAAAGCTTGTGTGGATTTATTCTTGAAGAGTGTTTCAATTTTGTAAACTATGGGGCCAAAATACTTTGAAAAAAGAGGAAATAAAGAGATTTTTCACAAAAATAGAGGAGTGCATTCTTTTGAATAATATTAATTATTTTATTATTGTCCCACTCGGGCCCATTAGTATCCAAGGTCTTTTTTCTCAGGCGTCATTCCCTCTACTCACATTCTCTTTATAAACTATTTGTCGCCACACTTTTCTGTCCTGGCATACTTCACTAGCTTCCTTCACGTCCATGCATTTTTTCATGCAAGCTCTCCTGTTTCTTTCATTCTTTCAACATGTCCGAACCATTTTAACTGATTTCCTTCCCATGTAATTAATGAAATTTGAAACGCTTGAAATTCACAACATTTCAAGCTAAAATATTACATTTTCAACAAAATAGATTAATTTTTAACCAAATTTTCAACCAAAAAGAATAATTTTCTGCCAAAAAGACGAATTTTCAACAAAAGGCATGATTTTTCAAATAAATAGTTGAATTTTCATCTAAAAAAGATCAATTTTCAACTAAAAAGATGAATTTTCAACAAAGTAATTCAACGTTAAGTCAAGTAGTTGAACTTTCAATAAAAAAGGTAAATTCTCAACAAAAAATATAACAGATAATACTTTAAGCAAAACATATTTCAATTTGAAATAAAAAACAGTCAAATTCATCCAAAAAAGGCGATTTTCAATGGAATAGTTGAATCGTCAAAGAAAACAGATTAATTTTCAATCAAATAGTTGCATTTTTAACAAAAAAAGATTTAATTTCTATACCAAAAGAGATAAGTTTTTGAGAAAAAGAGAATTTCAACAAAATAGTAAACATTTTTCACAAAATAGTAGAATTTTGAACAAAATAGATTAATTTTTAACCAAAAATATTAGTTTTCCACAAAGAAGATTAATTTTCTACCAAAAAGACAAATTTTCAACAAAATACATGAATTTTCAACGAAATAGTTGAATTTTCTCCCGAAAAAGATCAATTTTCAACTAAAGAGATGCATTTTTAACAAAGCAATTCAATGTTGAGTCAAGTAGTTGAACTTTCAATAAAAAGGGTAAATTCTCAAGAAAAAATATAATATGTAATACTTCTCGCAAAACATATTTCAATTAAAAATGAAAAACAAATAAATTCATTCAAAACAGACGAATTTTCAACAAAATAGTTGAATCTTCAAACAAAAACAGAATTTAAAAATGTTACATTTCTAACAAAAAAAAGATGACATTTCTACTCAAAGAAATTAATTTTCAAACCACAAAGACTAATAATCAACAAAATAGTTTAATTGTCAACCTAAAAAAGATTTTTCAGTCAAGAAAGAAACAAATTTTCAATCAAATTGTTGAATTTTCAAGTAAAAAAGACGAATTTTCAACAAAAATGTTAATTTTCAATCAAATAGGTGAATTTTCTTACAGGAAGATTAACTTTCTACCAATAAATACAAATTTTAACCAAGTAGTTTCATTTTCAACCAAATAGATCAATTTTCTACTCAGAAAGACAAATTTTCAACAAAATAGATGAATTTTCAACCAACGTGATGAATAGGAAACCAAGAAAATTAATTTGTAACAAAGTTGTTTATTTTTCAGTCAAGTGGTTTCATTTCAAACGAAAATGTTCATTTTTAAACAAATAGTTAAATTTTCAACAAAATAGGTCAAAATTCTACCAAGAAGATTATTTTTCTACTAAATAAACTGAATTTTCAACAAAATGGTGAAACCTTAACCAAAAAAATTAATTTTCAACAAAGAAGTTCAATTTTTAACTAAGTAGTTAAATTAGGAAAAATATAAAATGTACTTTCAACGAAAAATGTAATGGTTCATATTTCAACCAAGAAATATTTTCATTTTAAATAAAAAACAGTTAAATTCATCGAAAAAGACGACATTTCAACAAAATGTGTGAATCCTCAACGAAAACAGATTAATTTTCCATCAAACAGGTGCATTTTTAAACAAAAAAGATTAAGTTTCTACGAAAAGATATTCATTTTTGATAACAAAAAAGGCGAATTTTCAACCAAAAACAAGTTTCTGGTCAAGAAGGAACAAATTTTGATTTATTTTTGATACTTCGATAGAATTAGCTTAGAAAACTGAAATTTTGATTTAGAAAAGAAGTTATTTTTCTAGTGCACACTTTTTCATTCCTCACTTTCAAAATGAATATCATATTCATAATATTTCATATTAATATAGAGTTAAATGTTTAAATTTAATACTTAATAGCATTTTTTAAACATTCAAAATTTGCACTACCCGTGTAGAAATTTTTCTATGGCCCAGACCGGGCCCAGACCAGGACAAATCTGGCCCAGATTTGGAAAACCGATCAGGGCCCGATCGCTGACGAAACACACGGCCTGATCGGAGCCAGATCTGGCGCCTGACCTGGCCCCGACCAATTTCCCGTTAAGAGCCATTTTTGAAATTTATAATTTCTCATAATTTTGTTTATAATAATAATTTTATAACAAGGAAAATTAATAAAGTGAACTATTTTTTTTATTCAACCACCAAATATTAATGCAAAAACAAACTCAATACATTTTTTAATCTTTTTGACTTCGTTATTTACAATGTCTGCCCCAGTCCTTGGCGGCAATTTCTTAAAAATAATTCTAATTTTGAGTCGAAACGGGTAATTCGCAAAAAGAATTAAAATTCTGGACTAGAACGAGGAATTTTTCAAAAGAATATTAATTCTGAGCTAAAACTAGAAATTTTTGAATAGAATTAACATTCTGAATTGGAAGAGGGATTTGTTTAAAATAATTATAATTTTGATTGGAAACGGGTGATTCGCGAAAAGAATTAAAATTCTGGACTAGAACAAGGAATTTTTCAAAAGAATATTAATTCTGAGCTAAAACTGGAAATTTTTGAAAAGAATTAACATTCTGAATTGGAAGAGGGATTTTTTTCAAATAATTCTAATTTTGATTGGAAACGGGTAATTCGCGAAAGGAATTAAAATTCTGGACTAGAAAAAGGAATTTTTCAAAAGAATATTAATTCTGAGCTAAAACTGCAAATTTTTGAAAAGAATTAAAATTCTGAATTGGAAGAGGGAATTTTTTATTATTAACAGCATCTGACCCAGAACGGGAAATTTCGAAAAGAATTTAAATTCTGGAATGGTGCCGGGAATTTTTCAAAAGAATATTAATTCTGAGCTAAAACTAGAAATTTTTGAATAGAATTAACATTCTGAATTGGAAGAGGGATTTTTTTCTAATAATTATAATTTTTATTGGAAACGAGTAATTCGCGAAAAGAATTAAAATTCTGGACTAGAACAAGGAATTTTTCAAAAGAATATTAATTCTGAGCTAAAACTGGAAATTTTTGAAAAGAATTAACATTCTGAATTGGAAGAGGGAGTTTTTTCGGATAATTATAATTTTGATTGGAAACGGAAAATTCGCGAGAAAAATTAAAATTCTGGACTAGAACAAGGAATTTTTCAAAAGAATATTAATTCTGAGCTAAAACTGGAGATTTTTGAAAAGAATTAAAATTCTGAATTGGAAGAGGGAATTTTTTATTATTAACAGCATCTGACCTAGAACGGGAAATTTCGAAAAGAATTTAAATTCTGGATTGGAGCCGGGAATTTCTCAAAAGAATTTTAATTCTGAGTTGAAACGGGGTATTTTCGAAAAGTATTGAAATTTCAAGTTTTTGGAAAATTCAAATTGAAACGCTTTAAAATATGTAACCATTGAAATCTTTTTAAAATTATAAGCTTAAAATTTTGAATTGAAAAAAATGTTACTGCGCTTCAAATTTTCGAAATCATCAAAATTACTATTTAATTAATATAAAATATCTGAATTATTGCTATAAAACTGAAACTACGAGATGAGAATGACTTAACTATGACCATTTTCCTTTAAAAATAATAAATTTAACTCTAAATTTAGCTCTAAAATCGTCGGTAAAATTAAAATAAGAATGAAATAAAATTTTGAGGTTATGTCGAAGAAAACTGAATTTCTGATACTTACAATCCTGAATATTTATAAGTTCATTTTTGGAGCTATAGATGCTATACTTTATCTTTTAATTATATCAAAACCTAAACACGTACTTTGATCTTCTAAAATTCCTGGAACTTGCATTTCGGGTTGCGTTCCACTTTCTTCTTCATCATCTGCATCAATATCTACATAATTTTCAATATATAATCAATAACTTGGGTTAAAATTTATATACATTTTTTTATTTGTGTAACTTTAATGCAAACTCAAAATATCTTGAAAAAATACAATTTATAATAAGTTTTCAAATAAATTTCAATTTTTAGGTTAGGTTTCGATTCAATCAATACGATTTAACGATTTACTTACCCTTCTTCACATAACGAAAAATGTCTAAAGCAGCTAACGCGCGATTCTTTCGAACTCGTGGTGTACTAGGCTTTGGCATATTGTTTATTGCATTATAAACTTAAACTCAGATAATAAACATGAATTTTATCAACAATAACACATTTCATTTGACAGCAAGGCAACTTCCCTAAATTGGAACTAGGTGGCGTTGCAATACTTGAACCGGTCTGGCTCGGGTCTGGGCCATGAAGTTATCCTGATCTGGCCCCGAAGATACTAAACCGATTAGTTCCAGATCGGTAATCGGGAAAATATATGGCAATTTCTGCACGGATACTTAATATTTGAAACATTGAAAGCTTTGAAACGTTTCCAAAGTTTCATGAAACTTTCCAACCCTAATATACTATTCACAATTCATATTTCAAATCTGTCAGCGGCTGAACGTTGCGAATAAGTTAAATCGTGAAATTCAGCTGACAAAGGCAGTTTGGGAATTACAGATGTGCGACATTAATCTTGGGAAATCTTTGGCAATTTAAGGTAATAATCTTGTTTTTCAGAACGTTAGCGTCTCGTGAGATTTTATCGGTTGGAAACAGCATAACATGCTTGCAAAACGCATAATTCATAGTTGTCACAAGACCCTAAACGTTATCCGCCATCCGATTTCCTGCACTGTCGTGCCATTACAATATATATTTTCGACAGTACGAGACGGTGGGATCCAACTAGTTTCATGGAAGGAATCAGGACTCCCTGGTGTTTCACCAACCCCATGAAACACTGGATTAAAGTCAATGCGTCAGCACTTCTCTCGCCAGACCAATAGCCGCAATAAGGCGAAGGAAGGGATCTCAAACAATGTAATTTCCTAATGATTATATGAAGAATAATGACGGTTGATTCTTCCAACCATAAGACACTCTTTCCTGTTTATTTCTTGATATCAATCGCTCATAACGAAGTGTGACTGGCGTTTTCAGAAAACAGAGATGTACTAGCCTCATTTGTCGCCGGAAACAAAAACAACCTCATTTTCCGCTCTTATGCCTTAACCTTCCTTTTTAGAGCACTTAGAAACATCTAATTCTATATAATCATCTGTAATTTATTACAGTTAGAGGCTTGAGAGAAACTTTAAATAATAGCTACATTTAAGCACATACATAACTTCAAATTGGATTACAGAAAAAAGCCACTTCTTGAATATTTGAAATTATTACAAAATCTCAGACCGGTTCAATTGTTGACAACAAATGATTAATTTTTTCTAAACTTTTAATTAGTATATATTAATTAAGTTCTCGGTGTCAAAGGTCCAAGTAATAAAAACATGTAGAATTTAGTTGAAAAGTGGCTACGTGCATTTCGGATTCAGTGTGGTCCCTTTTCAAGCGTCTAGCAAATAATAATTGATTGTAAAATTATATAAAAAGTTCGCAATAGTCATATGAATAACAAATTGTGTTTTAAAAAATATAGAAACAACATGAATTGAAAAAACACAAAATTGAAACAGGTCATGACTTTGATTTTCAACATCCAAAAATATTAGCTTCAGAAGAAAATTTGTACAAACGCCGTACCATTGAATCTTTTTACATCAATAAGGAAAGAAAATGTGTTAATCTCGTGACAACTCCAAACTTCCGGATTTCTATAGTCTATTATGTAAAAACTAACTTTATTCCAGTACTGCATTTTTAATATTTGTTATTGATTTCAAATTTGGCGCCTATTTCTTCTCTGGTTCCATATTCATTGACTTTATGAACGTATTTGCCTGAACCTTAATGGATGTCTTTGTAAACACTTGTTGAAATTTGACAGTTGAAAGACTATTTTGCAAACACTGTTTGCTTCTCGTAATAATTTTTTCCACAAAGTTGACTAAAATGTGAAACTTCAATTTATGTGAACCTTTTGGTTCACTACAAAAATCACAACAATGTTGTTCTCATATAATTTTTTGATAAGTTTTTTGTTTGCTCAACTTTAATTACAATTCATTTCGTTACCATAACCTTTAATTATTTTATCTTTTTCCACATCATTTTGTTTTTTCTTTATTTTTTACAGTGATATCAATGTCTATTTTAATAACATTGATACATAAAAATTTCGATCTCCAGTTTATTGTTTCCAAACAATTTTCTATTTGAGAATGAATCACATTGTATGGAGGAAGGAGGTTATATTACAACTTTTATACACAAGGATATTTTGTCTTTCAATCGCCAATTTTTCATATGATGATCAGGTAATAATTTTGTTTAAAAATATTATTTTTGTTGACATGTTATATTCTAAGAAAAAAAATATATTAACAAAAAACATCGGGTAGAAGAGAAAGTGTGTTTCTGAGTTAAGAAGCCATCTATTGAAATTTCTAAAACTTTGGCATATTTTACAGCTTATGAAAAAAATGGTAATTTGCGATTTTTGCATTGCCCAATAAAAAAAATGTTACATAAATATTTCCCCACACTGAGAAAAATATTCATGCAACTGACTCAACAAAAAATTGTATTGGTTCAACAAAATATTACGTTGCTTTAAGAAAACGTTTTGATAAGTAAACCAAAATTTGGTGGAACCAAGAAAAAAATGTATTGTATAAATTGAACAACTCACACATACATGCGTCGAAAATCAAACATTCCTTGTAACGAAAAAATTATGTAGAGCCAGTTGTGTATTCGAGGCCTGGCGGGGGACGGCGCCACCAGGGTACTTTTTTTTGAAGGCCTAGCGGCGCCAAGATACTTTCTTTCCACATGGAATTTTTTTTTGTGGGCCATGCATAACCTACGTCACTAATTTTGGGCTTTTTCACGTTTATAAATCTTTTTATATGAAATTAATGTCGTTAAGATATTAAATTCGCTACGGAACACTTTAAATTCCCAAGATTTCAAGCCAACAAATTTTCAACACAAAAAAACGAATTAAAACAAATTTATTTTAAACCAAACAGTTGCATTAACAACCACATAGAATAATTTTCCAGCAAAAGAGATAAGTAATAAAAAAAAAGTAAAAGATTTTTTAACTTTTTAACAACAAAAAAATAAATTTTGAATCAAGAGGGATGAAAATAATTAGATTCTCAACAAAGTAGTTGAATTTCTAACCAAATAGTTGAATTTTCAGCATCCATATATGATCAATCATATGGTGGAATTCTAAAAAAAAAAGATTAAAATTCATTCAAATATTTGAATTTGCAAGACAAAAAGACAGATTTTTAAGAAAGTTGAATTTTCATGAAAAGTGTTCATTTTCAACCAAGAATGACGATTTTCTACCATGAGACTACCATTTTTTTGCCAAATAGTTGAATTTTCAACTAAAGAGTTGAAGTTTCAACAAACAAGATTAATTTTTACCCAAAAAGACGACTTTTTGACAAAATACATTAATTTTCTACCAAATAGTTGAATTTTTAACTCAAACAAAACAAGTTAAAGTTTCAACCAAAAATGGAATAGGTAAATTTTCAGATAAAAACTCTGATAAAAAGAATAACCTTAAAAAAAAAGAATTAAAAAAAATTGGTTAATTTTCAAACGAGAAGATAAATTTTCGACCAAGAAGATTAATGTTCTACCAAAAAAGACGAATTTTGAACAAAATATATGAATTTCCAACAAAATTATTTAATTCTGCAGTCAAAAAGACTATCTACAAAAAAGTTGAATTTTCAATATAAAGTATGATTTTTCCACAAAAAGTTGCATTTTCAACCAAATAGTTCAATTTTCTACTAAATTGTTGAATTTTCAAGCCAAAAAGATTAATTTTTCACAAAAAAGTATAATTTTTAACATAAATTTCAGAAATTTATGGAAATTTTTAAAAATAATTTTTGGGTAATTTATGGTAAGTTACCATATATACCTGTAAACTTATCACAAATGACCTTAAATTTTCATAAATTTCCGTAAATTTTCGAAAATGAGTTTTGGGTAATTTATGGTAAATTAACCATATTTACCGACAAAATTACAATAAATGACGGAAAATTTTCATAAATTTCCGGAAATTTATGGAAATGAATTTTTTGTATGTTACCATATTTACCAGTAAAATTACCATAGATGACCGAAATTTTTCATAAATTTCCGTAAATTTATGAAAATTAAAAAAAAGAATTTTGGGTAATTTATGGTAAGTTATCATATTCACCGGTAAAATTACCATAAATGGCCGAAAATGTTCATAAATTTCCAGGAAGTTAAGGAAAATTTTAAAAATGAATTTTGTTATCATATTTACCCGTAAAATTACCAAAAATGTTCATAAAATTTCGGAAATTTATGGAAATGTTTAGAAATTAATTTTGGGTAATTTATAGTGAGTTACCATATTTACGGGTAAATTTACCATAAATGACCAAAAATTTTCATAAATTTCCGGAAATTTATGGAAATTTTTTAAAATGAATTTTGGGAAATTTATGTTAAGTTACCATGTATACCTGTAAAATTACCACAAATGACCTTAAGTTTTCATAAATTCCCGGAAATTCATGGAAATTTTTGAAAATAAGTTTTGGGTAATTTATGGTATGTTAACCATATTAACCGGAAAAATTACCATTAATGAGATAAAATTATCATAAATTTCCGAAAATTTATGGAAATTAATTTTGGGTAATTTATGGTATTTTACCATATTTACCGGTAAAATTACTATAAATTACCGAAATTTTTCAAAAAATTCCAGAAATTTATGAAAATTTACATAAATTTCCAGCAATTTATGGAAATTTTTAAAAATCATTTTCGGGTAATTTATGCTAAGTTACCATATATACCTGTAAAAGTACCACAAATGACCTTAAATTTTCATAAATTTCCGGAAATTTATGGAAATTTTCGAAAATGAGTTTTGGGTAATTTATGGTAAGTTAACCATATTTACCGGCAAAATTAATATAAATGACGGCAAATTTTCATCAATTTCCGAAAATTCATGTAAATGAATTTTGGGTAATTTTTGGTATGTTACCATATTTACCAGTAAAATTACCATAGATGACCGAAATTTTTCATAAATTTCCAGGAATTTAAGGAAATTTTAAAAAATGAATTTTGTTATCATATTTACCCGTAAAATTACCATAAATGACCAAAAATGTTCACAAATTTCCGGAAATTTATGGAAATGTTTAAAAATGAATTTTGGTAAATTTATGGTGAGGTACCATATTTACGGGTAAATTTACTATAAATGACCAAAACTTTTCATAAATTCCCGGAAATTCATGAAAATTTTTGAAAATGAGTTTTGGGTAATTTATGGTAAGTTACCATATATACCTGTAAAATTATCATTAATGAGAGAAAATTTTCATAAATTTCCGAAAATTTATGGAAATAAATTTTGGGTAATTTATGGTATTTTACCATATTTACCGATAAAATTACCATAAATTACCGGAAATTTTCAAAAAATTCCAGAAATTAATGAAAATTTTCATAAATTTCCAGCAATTTATGGAAATTTTTAAAAATCATTTTTGGGTAATTTATTGTAAGTTAACCATATTAACCGGCAAAATTACCATAAATGACGGAAAATTTTCATCAATTTCCGGAAATTCATGTAAATGAATTTTGGGTACTTTTTGGTATGTTACCATATTTATCAGTAAAATTACCATAAATCACCGAAATTTCTCATAAATTTCCGGAAATTTGTGAAAATTTAAAAAAATTAATTTTGGGTAATTTATGGTAAGTTGCCATATTTACCTGTGAAATTACCGTAAATGACCGATTTTTTTGATAAATTTCCACAAAGATATGTTTAAATTGAATTTTGGACAATTTATGTTAAGTTACCATAAATCACCTCTAAAATTACCAAAAATTGCCGCCAATTTTTTTATCGAATTTTTGATAATTTGGAATAAGTTAACATAAATTTTATACTTCTTCACTCAAAATCTAATATGGACTACAATCATGACTGTGTTTCGAGAAATTTCTGAAATCATCCATTTGTTATAAAAAATATCGTAGTTACATTTTTGATAAAAAGAAGACTTTTTAACAATATAGTTGGATTTACAACAAAATAATTAAATTTTCAACCAAATGATAGAATTTTTAACGAAACGAGATGAATTCCCCCCTTGTTACCAACAATAGTTTTTAGCCCCCCCCCCTCCCTAAACTTATAACGTACTACAAAGTTTATACAAAGTACAGCCAGGCCAATTTTTCTTTTAGGACTGTAAATCTCGTATATTTTTTACGACAACCATTTCACAGAATTCTATGCCACGAATGAAATTTCGAATGAAAAAATATATATTCATCAATAAAAATATTTGTGGTTTGTAAATAAAACCATCTTTGTACTTGTATTATTCGGTCCAATGCATTCTTTGGATACAATTCTTTTATTTGGAAAGGAAAAAATATTGTGTATTATATGTCCGCCACAAAAGGATCTTGTTGTCAACTCGAAGGGGGTGTAAAATTTTCTTCACGATTTTTAGTTATGAAATCGAAGCAAGTTCAACGAATGCAGGTTGTCAACATTTTGAGAGTCGAAGATTGCTAGTCATTCTTGTATTCCTGCTTTCTCCAATAACTTTCCTCAAGTGAGGGGACAGAGCAGGTAGAAACATATTAGATTGACCCTTGAGAGTCTTGAGACGAAAATGTGGAAGTCTCCCACATGGGCAATGGACATTCCTTCTTTGCAGGAGTCCAACTTTGTAACGACGACGTTTGTGTATTTTATACTAGATTTGGGAAGGGAGACATCAGAATTCCCTTTGCTACAATGAATATTTGATTTTTGTGGCGACATTTCTGAAGCATTATTCTCAAACTTTATAAAAATTTCTGGATTTTTCGCCAAGGACTTTTCACAAATGATTGCAGTGGTTAAAGGAACTACGAAGAATTTTTAAAGAGTTTCGAGTCTTTTTTTTTTATTCTCTGACGAAAGCACATGTTCACTTGATAAAGTACATGAACAAATTTCCGGCGCCAGTCTAAAATATTACG